>NQII01003383.1:122757-193861 GCA_002778355.1 Clitarchus hookeri | reverse complement strand
AAATTAATTTTCTCGTATTTTTATCTTTTCCTTAATTTTTTCACGATTGTTCGACTTAATGGTTACATGAGGTCAAGGTCACCTTGTGCCATATTCAAGGACCTGGAAGGCCAACATTTCTGTAGAGCTCATTAATATAATATTTTCTGATTTTTCTACGATTTTTGTGATTTTTCGTGAATTTTGACATTAAGTTCACCCCAAGGTCACAGTTAAAATGCCAAGGTCACGGGAACAAGGTCAAGGTCATAATCACCTGGATCCAAGATGGCAGCCTATGACATCACATCATGACGGTCGGCCGGCGCCTGTGCCTCTTGCCCTTGCACCCGATTCTTCATTACCATCCCACTCTTTTGTACTCAAAGAAGTGTAAATATCGTCGTGATTTGAAAACAGTGATGCAGTACTTATAAACTGACCTATTCAAAGGCCTGATTCAAAAATAAATATAACATTTTTTATGTTAGAATTGTTATCACATTAGACCCTTTCGGCAGACAGACAAAACTAAACATTTTTACAGGAATAATATAAACAAATTCTGCGGGATATGTGCCATAGGTTATATAATTTTGCCTGTTAATGTTAACGTCGTAAGAACATTTAGATAAGGTTACCACACCCTATTGGTTAGATGACTGGCACGTTCTGAATAAACAGCAATTTATGTACTGTAACTTTTGGTCTTGCAGCGTATATTTTGTATGCTCAAACAAATCTTTCTCTCAGTGTACATGGTATTAATTAATACTTTTAAGTTTATAGATTTTTCTTTTTAAATTTTTTTTTAAAACACTGCCTATATTTGCCAGTTAAAAAATAATAATATTAAAAAATATATGTTTTTTTTTTGCATGAGTTAATATTAATACATATTTATGATTCACTTTCTGGAACATATACGCAAAGCCGAAATTATTTAATGGTTTTTATTTAAATGTTGCCAGGCATGCTTTCGAGTTATATGGTAGCAATTTAGTTTTGATTTTGGGAAGCCATTAAAATGTGTTTAATAGTTCGCTTGGTACACAGTATGTATTTATTTTTCTGAGAAATTCATAATTTTTTAATTAAAAACACCATACTGCATAAAAAATTTCAAGTATGGCCACACTGAAACAATTATTTAAAAAAGATAAAACGTAGTCTAAATTACAGGCAAATGCTGTAGAATACACTTCATCTTCGTTACTTTCTGTGTATTTTGCTTATGAACTTACTCCTTTGCTATTCGTGCCGCCTTTGCACTCATTCGCAAGTCGTCCATCACACTCATTCTACTTGAAATACTGCAGAGCATAAATTAAGAAAGTTTTTTCATCTCGCTGCATATCTACTGCAATCTATTTAATTTTCTACTTTGAGTATACAGCTGCCATACCACTTTGCAAAACATTTTTTAAATCCCTGGTTGCACCCATTACACCTCTTGAACAAAAACTGTGTTGCTGTATTAAAAATAATATTTTACTCTACTTCATCTATACAGTATTTCTTTTGATATGTAAGATATGTTTTGTAATAGGCAGCGTGTGTTAAACCTTTCTAAAAATTGTAAGGGTTTAAGGACTTTTACAAATTAATTTTTTTGTACAAAAAATAAGCAACGGGTTGTCCAAAATATTTTTAATGCTAAAACTACATTTACTTTGTTAATGGAGAAAAGCTGCTAAATAGGCTATTTGAGAAAACCGTTTAATGGTAAATTAAACTTCACCCGAATTTGAAATTGCTACAAGGAAAATAATTTTAACAAATTTGAAGACAGTCATTTATGTCTTCTTCATGAATTTCCTCACAGTAACAAAAGTACGAAGTTTTTTTGACAGCCCATCAAATGTCATTCACATTTAACGCTCATGAAAAAATTTAGAAAGGAATCATATAACAAACAACTTGTAAGATTAAGAAACACTAGCTAATGACAGTCCTTATAAATACTTTCAGTATTGTGCCGCATTCACTTCTTGCCGACGAATCGTGTGAGCGTAGCAAGTAAAACTGCGTCCATTCTCAAGTATCCATAGATTTGTAAGACGTTAACATATAACATGGCCATTAATCTATTTAGATCTTCATATAAAGACACAGTTCCTATGATTACTAGAATAAAATAAGCCTTAAACGAAATATGCAAGTTAAGGAGTTCTGAATGTGTCAATACAAATCTCTTTATTATGTACCCTGTGTAGGAATCGTAAATAACTTTAATATTTTTTTAACATCTCTAAACTCTGGAGCGAGTGGCATGATACCCATGCAATAGCTCGTAGAATCTTAAACCATAGCTTAAGATTAGTCACATTTCATTTAATATCCTTGTTTACGTCTTTCTTCTTACTAGAAGAATCCCTGGCCTTATCTTTGTGTTGCTCTGCAAACAAACACACATCGAAAATTCCATGAGCTTAGAAATAACCATTCAAGGATTAATTACCACATATGTCTGTGTATAAATTGGGAATCAACGGATTGTACTAATTCTTATGTATTGTATGACTGGAAGCCTTCGCTGAAATATACATTCGATTCCAATATATTCATGGGCATTTCGAAAAATTATGGTGACAATTATTAAAAGAGTTGCGTGATCGATGCGTTTTCAAAGTTTTGTGTTATATTTCTGTATTTGATGTATAATCGTTAATAAATAATTTTATTTTGTTCAGTACATCTGATGTTTAGTAAGAGCTGTAGCTGAGATTATTGAAATAACAGACCAGGTGCTATCCCAGCGCGTAGATCAAATTCTGAATAAAGCTTACCGGTTCCTTAAAAAATTTAAAATTCATAAATTTACCTGGCAAAAATTCTTTCTCTAATGTTGCAAATATAATTCCTGACAGCTGAATTTTGTACTTATGGGGCGCTCATTTCTAACATTACAATATGTTGATGAAATTCAATGTTCCTGTCGTATTTAATAAATTAACCATTTAGCCACGGAAAAACACTCATTGAAAGGCTAACAACGACTTTGATTTAAGATTTTGTAATGTTATTTTTATTCACATGGTTGGAACTAAGCAGACATGCATTTTCAAGGAACTTTTATAATCTGTTATAAGTTAAAAGCACTAACTAGGAATTCTTGGGATTCTCAAAGGTAACCGCATGTAGTAGACCTGAATTCCTTCGTCGCGTCGCTTCCCTCGGAAGGGTTCGAATTGTTTTATTCTTGAGCGTGAATAGAGCACGGAAAAAGCAATTGTTGATTTCCTACACGCATTAAATAAATATAATTCTATTGATTATATTTACAAAGTGATAATAAACGTTGAGGATTTTATCGTAATACATGAGACATACTAACATTATCATAAAACACTAATTAATATTAGATAAAACCGGGGATATATAATCTCTTAACAGTTTAATGTGCAGCCACCAAGTCAGTACCAGTATATGTTTTACGTGCATGCGAATTTATGACTATTGTATTTAGCCCACGCGTGGGGTTACCATTTTATGACACAGTCAAGAAAACAAGTTCATTATCGGTCTTGAAGAAAATTTTTATGTAGAAATCAGTGATGAAAACTTAAAAACATTCTTTATTGTCTGTCTTACTACTACTGTATTTATTAACGCACAATCGTAGCCTGAGTTCACTGTATGAAATCCTAAGGTACATGTGCAGTTAGACATGGATTGTGTGTAGTTGTTATTACTGCAAAACTACTTTCTCTACACGTGTTGAAGTTCACTTTAGAGCCTCTTTGCATAAAAACAATACCTCGTCCAAGGCGGTCGCTTGAACTGAAAATTATATATATTTTAATATTAATTTGTTTTGAGGCCATATTTTTTAAAAATTAACTCTACCTCGAAATTTATTTTTGAAAATGTGGTTCTTGTAGATATTATTACACGGTTTTATGTATTTCCGCATATTAAAGGTTGTGAGCTGAGGCACATACTGGAAAACCACAAAGTAACACACTGCTCCTCTCAGCATCCACAAAGTAATCTAAGAAATGTTATTGTGGATCACAGATTGTTGTCAGCGTGTCTACCTAATGATGTTATGAAAAAAAATATTTATTTCACAAGATAATAAACCGTAATAAATTTAAATGCTCCCACAAGTTTAAAATATAACATGCAAAATAAACAATATGATATAGCTGATAGAAACCCCAAATCTTATTTCGAATGGATGGACTGTAGCTTATATCCATATCACAACGTTTATGGCAGACTAATCACAGAGAACCAATGCTTATAAGTTTACCATATTTGACAGAAATTATATTTTTATTTGTAATATTCGTTAATGAAATATGTACGATGCTATTCAAACTAGACACATGATAATAACCATATATGGGATATATCGTTACTAATAATAAACCGAGTAAAATACTCATAGCGAACTCAAAACTTGATACAATATTCCATAACCTAAGTACTTAAAGAACTTAAGAATTGTAACTTACCCAAAAATTAATATATAATATGCTTTTGAGACCAGTACAGTAAATTGTTGAAAGTAGTATGACTATGGCGAGTCAAAGGCAACGGGATCCGGGATCGGAGCTCGCACCTGTTCGTGCTCTGTCATTCCAGTACCCCAGCAGCCATTTTCCCCTCAAAACTTCCCTTTTTCATTCAAAATCAACCATTTTCCTTTAAAATCGACTAAATTTCCCTCAAAAATTTCCTTTTTCCCCTCAATATTTCCCGTTTTCCATCAAAAGAAGCACCGATCCCCCCAGTTGCAAAAACGATCCCCCGAAAGGCACTTTTAGATCCTTGGAAGGATTTGGGGGATCGTTTTCGAGGAAACAGCAGTGACAGCCATATTGATTTTATAGGCATAGGTATGCCAAATGGATACATGGGATCCATCGGAGCCGGAGCCGACCATCAGCCATCTTGGTTCTGTCAGCCATGTTAGTTGGCATATTGGATTAAGGTGATCTTGAGCTTGACCACATCATTTTGAATGACCATGAACCTAAAATGTTACTAAAAAATCCCAACAATTTATTTAAAAATTTGTATTAAATTAAATAAAAGTTTTAAAATTGTATAAAAATGTATTAAAAATAATTTTAAAAATTTAATTTAAAAAATACACATTTCTGTAGGTCCACCCAGCACCATGTGAAGCATAAGACTGACCCACCATCAATCAATCACATTGTCTAACATTCCCCTCCCCTACCAACGTCTCTCATTGGTTAAATAGTCGGCAGGCCCTTACCTCCTCTCCTTTGCTCATTCTGACGAATGCATTCCATCTGCCATATTGTTTTTTGTTTGTCATTTGTTTACATTTCAAACACCTAGGTGGCACTCATGACTCCGACCAACATGTTATATCTAGGTGACTTTCACCTTGACCTCACATCTATGAATTGACCCATGCCCGTGACCTTGGATAACCTTGAACCCCAAAAAAATTCTAAAAACTTGTATAACATTCAAAAATTAAAAATAATACCAAAACATAAAAAAAAATAATTTCGATGAATCTCGCAATATTTCCATCAATTGCCACCATAATCACCACGGCAATCAGCAATCCATGCCAATTTACACACTAATCCACACATGAATCCACACACCTATACAAACACTATTCCACACCAATCTGCAGCAAACCACACACTAATCCACACCAATCAACACCAATCCACATCAATCCTTCGCAAACTGCCCTGCTAACTGCTCTGCAATCCACTATGCAATCCGTCTGCAATCCACTTCACAATATGCTCCGCAATCCTTCTCAGCAAACCACAGCGACCCATGGCAATAGTTCGATCAATCCCAATTCTTGGATAAATCGAAATCCTTAACAATCCTCTTCCGCAATACACATCGAACGATGATAATCATTCGATAAATCCCAATCCTTAGATCGATCCCAATCCTTAGCAATCCTCATCCGTAATCCACAGCAAGTCATGTCAATCCTTCGGTCAATCCCAATCCTTATATCTATCCCAATTCTTCTATCAATCCCAATCATTCAATGGATCCTTCGACCAATCCTTCGGTTTCTCTCCTACACACACACACACACACACACACACACACACACACATACATATACACACACATATATATATGAAATTACAATCGTTCGCCAACTGTCTCAAAGTTTGTACATGTCGACAGAAATATTGTTTTGTATACAATGGCGATAGGGGTGGAGGCCTGCAGACTAATTAACCAATGAGAAATATGGGTAGGGGAATGTTAATNGAAATTACAATCGTTCGCCAACTGTCTCAAAGTTTGTACATGTCGACAGAAATATTGTTTTGTATGCAATGGCGATAGGGGTGGAGGCCTGCAGACTAATTAACCAATGAGAAATATGGGTAGGGGAATGTTAATACAATGCGATTGATTGGAGGAGTGTCAGTCGTCTGCTTGACATGGTGCTGGGGTAGAACTATGGAAATGTAAGATTTTAAAATACAATTTTTCATATAATTTTTTATGCGTTTTTATAAATAATTTAAGTAATTTTTACATAAATTTTGTAAACAAATTTTTGTAATGTTTTGGAATGTTTCGGTTTAAGGTAATTCAAGGTGATGGGGTCAAGTTCAAGGTAACCTGGATGCAATAAGATGGATAATGGTTGGCTCCAGCTCCAATCTCGGATTCCGTGTAACGATTTGGCATACGCTATGCCTATAAAATCAATATGGCTACCACTGCTCTGCCCTCGAAACCGATCCCCCCAAATCCTTTCGATGGAACGAAAAGTGGCTTTCGGGGGATCGTTTTTGCAACTGGGGGGATCTGTGCTTTTTTGAGGGAAAATGGAAAATTTGAAGGGAAAAAGGGAAAGTTTGAGGGAAATTTAGTCGCTTCTAACAGAAAATGACCACCGGGGGACCTGAATGATATAACATGCACAGCTGCGAGCTCCGATCCCGGATCCCGTTACTCCCGACTCGCCTTAATACTACTACTGTTGCAGACACGGGCTAATTAATAGCAACCGAAACTCGAAAAAAAGTATTTGAACTCAATAACGTATATTTGTATTTGTAATTTACAGTAATGAAAAGAATCAGTTTCAACAGCGATTCTCTAAATGATAATTTACCGTGTTCCAGCACAGAGCAAAATTAAAAATATAACGCTTTCATTTGCTTTTTTTTGTACACCTGCCGTCTTTGCCTAAAATTTTGATAATATGAATTTTATTTTATACAACATAAAATTAGGTTAAATTTAAAACAAATTGAACTATTAACGTCCTAATTACCAGTAAAATAATGCTGATACCAATTGTTCATAGTTTTGGATTCAAATCAAAATATTCTCACATGTAAAAATAGTCTCCTTCATCAATTTTGTGGAAGCTTTTCGGATATTTACGTTCAGTGCCAGTTTGGCTGCTAGAGCTCAACGCCGGGTTCCGCAATTGAAAAATTACTTAGGGTAATTTTTCCTACCTTTAATATAAGTGAAACTTGAATACTAGTAAATAAACAAGTTTTACGGAAATATACGAAAATGTGTGTAATTACTTATAAAATTTGTGAGGTACCCATACAGAATTCCAATTTGAAAATTCGTTTTATGCATTAAATATAATGAACAGAAAAAAATTATAATACAAATAGTTCTGGAGAGAAACTCGCTAGGGCAAAGTGACAGCATTATTTTGGGCGGGGTACGCATACTGCAGTAAAATGGAACACTAAGCTGCAGTAGAAACGAAACTTTTTGAACGCAAGTCCGAGGTAGTGGGATGTTATCTCAAGAAAACTCACTTGTGGTCGGCAAGGACCTTTATTCTCACATGCGAGTATTATAATATATTGTATTTACTTTGTGACTAACATTGTAACTTTGTTACATTACATTCGCGTATGAGCGAGTATTAGTTGGATGAAAGCTATAAGAGGGACAATAACAGGATAAATTAGTATTACGTACAGTCCTGTACCTTTTCTGAAACTTGAAGTAGCAACTTACAATACGGTACGTAACTAGTAAGGGCTTATTCTATCAGTTTAAAAATGGAAAAATC
This sequence comes from Clitarchus hookeri, assembly GCA_002778355.1. NCBI lineage: Eukaryota > Metazoa > Arthropoda > Insecta > Phasmatodea > Phasmatidae > Clitarchus > Clitarchus hookeri. The sequence continues at coordinate 185,850 of NQII01003383.1, read as the reverse complement.
AATAGAGGTTAATTTTTTTCGGCATAAACACAGAGAGTGTAAGAGAAATACATTGCTGCGTCTCCATCAGAAACATTTTTTTTTTCATATTAAAAAAAAAAAAAAGTGTGCGAATTGGCATAAAAATCGAAATGTGATTTACATACATATGGGAGAGTTATCGTGGAATCACATTTCTGAAAGTATCGAGTTGCTTTGCTTTTTTTTGCCTCTTTTTTAATGCACGAGTCGCATCGCACGTTCCGGTGAAAATGAATTAGAAAACTTACGCAGTAGCTTGGAGTAACATTTTTTTTTAGTTTGGTAACCCTGTTTTCGCGGACGTTAAAACGAAACCTTAGGAGGCATTACTAGGGGTGTACTGGAAAGTGATCTCTTCCATTACCATTTGTATGCAAACCAAGAACTCATCAACATTACCACCTCCGAAACCTGCTTGCGCTGTGTGAAATTTTGTTCCGAGCGAAAATATTTCCACGTAAGCGAAATTTTGATAGCTTTCAATCNTCAAGGTAACCTGGATGCAATAAGATGGATAATGGTTGGCTCCAGCTCCAATCTCGGATTCCGTGTAACGATTTGGTATACGCTATGCCTATAAAATCAATATGGCCACCACTGTTCTGCCCTCGGAACCGATCCCCCCAAATCCTTTCGATGGAACGAAAAGTGCCTTTCGGGGGATCGTTTTTGCAACTGGGGGGATCTGTGCGTTTTTGAGGGAAAATGGAAAATTTGAAGGGAAAAAAGGGAAATTTTGAGGGAAAAAGGGAAAGTTTGAGGGAAATTTAGTCGCTTTTAACAGAAAATGACCACCGGAGGACCTGAATGATATAACATGCACAGCTGCGATCTCCGATCCCGGATCCCGTTACTCCCGACTCGCCTTAATACTACTACTGTTGCAGACACGGGCTAATTAATAGCAACCGAAACTCGAAAAAAAGTATTTGAAATTAATAACGTGTATTTGTATTTGTAATTTACAGTAATGAAAAGAATCAGTTTCAACAGCGATTCTCTAAATGATAATTTACCGTGTTCCAGCACAGAGCAAAATTAAAAATATAACGCTTTCATTTGCTTTTTTTTGTACACCTGCCATCTTTGCCTAAAATTTTGATAATATGAATTTTATTTTATACAACATAAAATTAGGTTAAATTTAAAACAAATTTAACTATTAACGTCCTAATTACCAGTAAAATAATGCTGATACCAATTGTTCATAGTTTTGGTATTCAAATAAAAATATTCTCACATGTAAAAATAGTCCCCTTTAGACCTTCATCAATTTTGTGGAAGCTTTTCGGATATTCACGTTCAGTGCTAGTTTGGCTGCTAGAGCTCAACGCCAGGTTCCGCAATTGAAAAATTACTTAGGGTAATTTTTCCTACCTTTAATATAAGTGAAACTTGAATATTAGTAAATAAACAAGTTTTACGGAAAAATACGAAAATGTGTGTAATTACTTATAAAATTTGTGAGTTACCCATACAGAATTTCAATTTGAAAATTCGTTTTATGCATTAAATATAATGAACAGAAAAAAAATGATAATACAAATAGTTCTGGAGAGAAACTCGCTAGGGCAAAGTGACAGCATTATTTTGGGCGGGGTACGCATACTGNTATAATACAAATAGTTCTGGAGAGAAACTCGCTAGGGCAAAGTGACAGCATTATTTTGGGCGGGGTACGCATACTGCAGTAAAATGGAACACTAAGCTGCAGTAGAAACGAAACNAAAGTGACAGCATTATTTTGGGCGGGGTACGCATACTGCAGTAAAATGGAACACTAAGCTGCAGTAGAAACGAAACATTTTGCACGCAAGTCCGAGGTAGTGGGATGTTATCTCAAGAAAACTCACTTGTGGTCGGCAAGGACCTTTATTCTCACATGCGAGTATTATAATATATTGTATTTACTTTGTGACTAACATTGTGACTTTGTTACATTACATTCGCGTATGAGCAAGTATTAGTTGGATGAAAGCTATAAGAGGGACAATAACAGGATAAATTAGTATTACGTACAGTCCTGTACCTTTTCTGAAACTTGAAGTAGCAACTTACAATACGGTACGTAACTAGTAAGGGCTTATTCTATCAGTTTAAAAATGGAAAAATCAATAGAGGTTAATTTTTTTCGGCATAAACGCAGAGAGTGTAAGAGAAATACATTGCTGCGTCTCCATCAGGAACAATTTTTTTTTTCATATTAAAAAAAAAAAAAAGTGTGCGAATTGGCATAAAAATCGAAATGTGATTTACATACATATGGGAGAGTTATCGTGGAATCACAGTTCTGAAAGTATCGAGTTGCTTTGCTTTTTTTTTGCTTCTTTTTTAATGCACGAGTCGCATCGCACGTTCCGGTGAAAATGAATTAGAAAACTTACGCAGTAGCTTGGAGTAACATTTTTTTTTTAGTTTGGTAACCCTGTTTTCGCGGACGTTAACACGAAACCTTAGGAGGCATTACTAGGGGTGTACTGGAAAGTGATCTCTTCCATTACCATTTGTATGCAAACGAAGAACTCATCAACATTACCACCTCCGAACCCTGCTTGCGCTGTGTGAAATTTTGTTCCGAGCGAAAATATTTCCACGTAAGCGAAATTTTGATAGCTTTCAATCNACCTGCTTGCGCTGTGTGAAATTTTGTTCCGAGCGAAAATATTTCCACGTAAGCGAAATTTTGATAGCTTTCAATCAGGTTTTACGTTAAAAGGGAACATGAGAAAATGTGTTGGCAAGTCACTGCGTCACAATTAAGTTTTACGACCGAAAAGTACGCTCCACTTAAAATACAACCTCTCAGCAACTGACACAAAACAGTAAATTTTATGGGAAGTGCATGTTGTTGTTCTCATAAAAGAAAGTTCTTTCTTAAACGATATCAATTACGTATAATGCCATCTTAGTGCTTCCAGTTCTTCGCAAAAAGTGTGTTGTTCATGCACTGGTCTGACGGTGCGCCAACAATGCTACTCTCTTAGTATTGGGGACGTGGAAAATCTCTAACTCAGGATTCTCATATGGATGTTTATACACCTCGACCCATGTTGGGATCTTCCTTCATTCCTACGGAGCCAAATGGCAATAGCTTGCACATAAAGCATAGTATTTCTCAGTCACGTAATACAGCGTAAGATGAGAATATACAACCGCCGATCGCTGACCAGTCAACACTTCCCACGGGGTTAGGGTGGTAGATTTGGGTACCGAATGGTTAATTACATATTCAACCAGCTTTATCTTATCCTTCCAGCTTTGTTGCGAGGCGCGACAGAAAGTTCGTGGCATGCTTCCTAGGCTTTTCATACGGCGTTCCACCGGTTTTACTTTCGGGTGTTTAACGACCGTATTTGTGGGCAGGATTTTCATTTCGCGTACTCCTTCTTGCCAAGCACGACCAGTGAATTGAGTACTTGCCCTTATCTTAGAGTCCGCAGGTCCGCAGCCCTACTTATTCAACACGTAGTGTGGGCATTCGCTTGAACTATACCGTACAATTTCATGAATTTTAAAAATACGTCAATTACGACAAAAATGTAGGTAACACCAACATTGTACCTAGGGAATGGACTAAAGAAGTCGACTGACACCAAGTCGAGTGGTTTACTGGGGATTGTGGGTTGCAACTCGCCCATAATATTTTCTTTATGATGATTGCAGTGCTAATACAGGTCTCACGACCAAACTGCATTCGTGACCAATAATTGCATTTTCTTACAGTATAACAGGTGGCGTGCAGCTTCATAAGTTCCCTTGCTGCCGATATGTCCAAATATTTCATGCGTGTCTGTTACTATATGTAGATGCAGCTTCTCCGGCACCACTATTTTCCAGTCATCTTCAAATATTGACTAAGGCCGGACTCGAAGGAATATAATTCCTTCTTCAGGAAGGCAGAAAATATTCTTAAACGGGTGTTATAGTGGAGCTTTACGTAACTTCTCAATTATCTTACCGCAGGACGGATCAATTTTCTGGTCTTCTTTCAGGTGTCATAATGTACCTTGCCAATGGACAGTAGGTGTTTGTTGTCGTTTCACATGCATTACGGAAAATTCGTGTGGTCGGTTTTTTCAAACTTTCAGGAGTGCCGTCGGGTATGCGGCTCAAGTAGTCTGCCACTATGTTTTCTGTGCCTTTGACGTGTCGGAATTCCACGTCAAACTCTTGTACTAATAGTGGCCACCGGGTTAATCGACTGCCAAATATATTACCCGTTTCTAAACTAAGTAGGGCCTGGTGATCAGTCTGACTAATTATTTTCTCGCCAAGCAAAATATCTGTGAAGTGCTGCAGGGACCAAGCAATGCTTAACATTTATTTCTCGGTCACATAATAAGTTTTCTCCTCCTTGTTAAGCTTAGGACTGGCCTTTGCTACTGTCCGTACGATACCGTCTTATCCCAGCTGTGGTACCTTCGTTCCCAAGGCGTAATATGAAGTGTCGGCGTAAAAATAGCAAGTAGCCTCTTGTATGGAACGGTGTATGACGTACTCCAAAAATAAATTATTCACGGCCTCAAAAGCTCTTTGCCTGTCATCTGTCCAATCCTATTGTATATCTTTGCGGAATAGTTCAAACAAGGACAAACAAATTTTTGCAACTCTGTTTGAATAATTGCGATAGAAAAGCACTAAGTTGTTAGACGTTTCGTAGTGTAGGGAAATGCATAATTGCCACGAGCTTGTCCAGCGCTGTCCGTATTCCAGTAGGCCTGATATAGTACCCTAGGAACGGTGCCTCTTCCCTGCACAACGATGACTTCTTAAGTTTAACTGTCATTCCGGCTTCAGTTAACTTGGCGAGTACTATTTTTAGGGGTACTATGTGTGCCTCAAAGGTGTTAGACACAATAAGTATGTAGTCTACATACGACCTCGGAAAATCTGCACAATATTCCCCCAGGGTAACACTCGTACAGCTAGTAAACTGGGCCACGGCTTAACATAACCCAAATGGGAGCACTTGAAAAACGAACTGTTGGCTTCGGAAAAGAAATCCGGTGTACTGCTGTGCTGCGTAGTTCAAAGGAATTTGTCGATATCCATGGGTCAAATCAATAGTGGACATGTACTTCACTCCCTGGTACAGCCTCAACAAATCTTCCGTCGGACGCGGACTTTTCCTTGACTTCACTGTGATGTTCAGTTTTATTGCGTCCAAGCACAAACGCACGGACCCATCCTTTTTGCAAACGCAGACCATCGGATTGCAATACGGGCTGAATAAATGCCTAATAATATTCCAGGATAACATTAACCTCAAATATTCTTCCGCTTCACTGACGTATTTTGCGGGTATTGGNAATGCCTAATAATATTCCAGGATAACATTAACCTCAAATATTCTTCCGCTTCACTGACGTATTTTGCGGGTATTGGATAGGATTTGCAATGAAATGGTTCACCCGGCGTGACTTGAATGCCTGCCTTGAAAAATTTATTTCGCCCAGGATTTNGTAGGATTTGCAATGAAATGGTTCACCCGGCGTGACTTGAATGCCTGCCTTGAAAAATTTATTTCGCCCAGGATTTTCAGAAAAAATTAACTGATTTAAAATCAGTAGTTGTTCTAGCTTCAACTTCTGGCATCTGTCTAGCGCGTCCACACTGCCTACTGCTTGGTGTCGTCATGCGTAGCTATGACACTCGTGCATACTCGTGCATACTGGAATAGGTCATTCCTTAATAAATCCAAAAACTTGCCGGACCATTTCCAGCTCTCATTTTCTGGTAATTTTATAATTGGTGAGCAACTCCACGCCTAAAATAAGCTGTTTGCTAAGGCCCTTAATAACTAAGGGTTTACATTGGGTTTACCTAGGCCCTTTACAGTCATTAACACTTGCTGGCTTACCACTGGACTAGCTTTTGAGGTAGCTTCAATAATTTTTAATCGGAGTACTGGAACCGTAGGTAACCTGTGTCCAGGCTTGCATACTGTTTACTAGGCTGTCAGAAATACAGCTTACTTCCACCCCACTGTCTAGTAAACATGGTACTTTAATGCCAGAAACAGTCAGTATTAACTTCGGTCACTGCATTTCTTGATAAAAANACTGTCTAGTAAACATGGTACTTTAATGCCAGAAACAGTCAGTATTAACTTCGGTCACTGCATTTCTTGATAAAAAATTTTTCTGCTGGCTCTTGCAGTGAAAATTTGTGGTATATTTCCCTGAGAAAAACTGTGTTCACGACTATATCGATTAATTCAGTGAACCCTTGTATTATTTCTCGCACTTCAGTTGGTGTGTTGTCGGATCCCGTGGCTGTGTTCTCTGNACTGTCTAGTAAACATGGTACTTTAATGCCAGAAACAGTCAGTATTAACTTCGGTCACTGCATTTCTTGATAAAAATTTTTTCTGCTGGCTCTTGCAGTGAAAATTTGTGGTATATTTCCCCGAGAAAAACTGTGTTCACGACTACATCGGTTAATTCAGTGAACCCTTGTATTATTTCTCGCACTTCAGTTGGTGTGTTGTCGGATCCCGTGGCTGTGTTCTCTGNGTTAATTCAGTGAACCCTTGTATTATTTCTCGCACTTCAGTTGGTGTGTTGTCGGATCCCGTGGCTGTGTTCTCTGGTATGAGGTTCAGCGATTGGGTCACTTATTCACTGACTCTTGGTTGTTCAACTTCCGGTTACCATGATTAACCGGAAGTCAATTCATTTGGTTTATCCAATTACTACCTGGTGGTGTAGGGGAAAACGCAGGCACTCGTGGGTCCAGGGGTTCCTGATATGAGAAATATCCTGGTTTCGGTGGAACCACATAGTTACTGGCTTGACCAAACGGTACTGGTGGGGGTTGACCTTGACTGTCCCCTTGCGCTGTTTGGTTAGGTCCTGGTCTCTGTTTACCAGGTGAATTAGGCCTTCGGTGAAAATTATTAAAATTTTATCCGGTGTTTCCCTATTGGTTCTGTCGCTGCGAAGGTGACTGTGGTGGCTGTTGATGCTCTAGGCGCTCATCTTCTCTACTCCCTCTCTCGCCGCCCGATCGGTATCCGTCCTGATCGCTGGCAGACTCCCTATATTCACGGTGTCTCCGAGTGCGGTTGTACCTTTTACCAGAGTAGTATTTTCGACCTCGATAACATCGTTGGCCTCCCCGGTGATATTCCTGGTTGGGAATTTGGTNATATTCACGGTGTCTCCGAGTGCGGTTGTACCTTTTACCAGAGTAGTATTTTCGACCTCGATAACATCGTTGGCCTCCCCGGTGATATTCCTGGTTGGGAATTTGGTGGGGTTGAAAATGCTGGAGCTGGAACGCATTTACCCCGGGACCTTGATCATGCCTAGGCGGTGGACGAAATTCTAGTTTAATGGCCTAGATACAAAGGCAGGTTTCGTTCCTGCCGGCCCTGTATATATGCTTCCCGGTTGGCTTCTGAACTTTGGAGGCGTTCAATCTGTTCGATGGCCAGCATGCCTTCCCGAAATGAAACCAAGTCGCTATCCATCCTGCCTGTCCAATGAGCATGGTATTGAAAGGTTAACTGGTGTAGCAATAAATTCCTCATCACTTATGGGAGGTGTTATGTGTTGGGACTTTTCATAGACTGGATAATTGTGCTTCCAGGGTCTTACATTTGCGTGGGAAAAATCACCCCGCGTGTTACTGAGCCCTCAAATTTTCCTGGATTGTCTTGTTTCAGAAGTGTTAGATCAACTTGCTTTTTAACCCAGCATATGTGGCTACTGTGGTTCTCACAACTTCCCACCAATAATAAGCGGTAGACCTCAAAGCGAGATTTAGACAGCGGATCATGTCAATTTCTGTCAACCCAAATAAGATGGCATACTCTTCGAACCTGAGTAAGAAATTGATTGTGTTCTCTACCATCTTTGCTTCAAATCGAGGTAGCTGTTCCACCCATAATTTGGAAGGGTGGTGCATCACTGTACTCGTGGATGCCCTGGGTGTTAGGTTCTGTGTAGTGGTTGGTACACAAGCTGCTTGATGCGGCGAGCATAACTGAGAATCGGCGTGTTCACAAGAAATAAATTTCTGTACTACTGGCAGTGTTAGGTGAGATTTGAATGTTATGCATGTTAGCCACCACCTGGCTTAGCTTTTCGAACTTACTTCCGACCTGAGTTAGCTGGTCGTTACCCTGTNGTTATGCATGTTAGCCACCACCTGGCTTAGCTTTTCGAACTTACTTCCGACCTGAGTTAGCTGGTCGTTACCCTGTTTCTTTCTACACTGATGACTTTTTCAACATGCCCTAGTCGGTGTTCCAAATGATTATCGAATGAGTCAAATTGGTCACTGAGTAGCTCATTAATGTGAGCTGGGTTTACATCTGACGTAGGTAGGTTTTACAGCACGCTAATGTGCTGCTCAACCTCACTAAATTGCGCAGTGTTTTGTTCTTTGATCTGTTCAATGTCTTCCCTTTTAGCAGCCACTTCTCGTCCAAGGTCTTACCGGATAGCAGCTACTCCCTTTATCATTGTGGTTATTTCTGATCGTAACTGTGAGATTTTGTAATCTATGCAGTCGGCCAATGATGTTACTTGCTGCTGAATGTTATTATTCTGCTCCTGCAGATTTCTTTTAATTCCCTTAATTTTCTCTGCTGCGTGTTCATGGCTTTTTCTGGCCTGTTCATCCGTGTGTTCCTTCAGTTCATGTATTTTTTCCTAGCATTTTATGATCTTCTTAGCTTTTCCTGATCTGCTCTTGGGTTTTTCTCATCATCTGTGTAAACTGCTGCATGCCATTGAGGGGAAAATTGCCCTGGTACATGGTAGTGGTACTAGGGGAAATTGTTTACTCTGGCTCTGTAGCTGTGTTTACTACGTCCAGTGGTATCTGTTCTGTTAGTGTGTTTTCTATGTTCCCTTCTACTGCGAAACTGGTAATCGGTGTAACTTCCTCCATCTCTGTTACGTATTCTAGTACCTTGTAATTAATGGGTGGTGTGTTACGAAGGTTGTATGATGTACGCTACTGTCTACTCGTCAAACGGAATATTTATATGTTAGTGGAATGACTGTTGCTCCTATTTATGGCCCCACGTTGGGTACCAAAATTACTATGTAATGAAGCGCGAGATGAGAATATAGAACAGTAATCTTAGATCTTATAATTTTTGTCGCCACTAACAGCGTGAATGCTGACCTGGGGTTTGAAGCTTGTCCGGCTCCACAGGACAGTAACCACTTCCTAGCACACGTAACACAAAGAAATAAATGTTACCACAGATTTTGAATCTTACCAAAGAATTTTATATCAGAAACACTTGTAACAGCTACTCTCCGTCGACAAAAAACAACATACAGGAAGTACCAGGAAAAAACACTATTTCAAATTAGCAACAGCTACTGACCAATAAATACACACAGACACTTGAGTCAAAGTACATTGGATTTAATTTAAAAGAAATATTTTGATCTGAACATCATGAAATAAATTACTATCTGTGCAAATACTGTGAGGAAATTCATTACTAGCTTCAAAATTAACTTTACTTTGTGTGGCTGTATCTACGAGTNATCTGTGCAAATACTGTGAGGAAATTCATTACTAGCTTCAAAATTAACTTTACTTTGTGTGGCTGTATCTACGAGTGTAGCCTTCTCGTACGCATCTCTTACTATAAATTCAAAATTAGTATGTATTTTCAAGTTTTAAAATTACTTGTAGAAATATGTAAATTAAAATAATTAATAGTTTTTCTCAAACCAAATCAGTTGGGATAACACAAAACATCTGCTCAGGACTTCGTAGGCAAATGGGCAGATCAACTTTAACATACTGAAGTTCCAAGATGGCGTAAACGTAAGCCAAATTAATTTTAAAAACATTATTAATTATTTTACCGATGCAGTCTTCTGCATCGAAATTGAATATAGTTAGCTTAATATTTTGATAGCAGCAACATCTCGTGGAATCATCTTATGCTGGTTCCACTGGTCGCTGGCCTGAATCTTCCCTAACAAGGCTCTCGGGCCTGATGTACGTTACTACAGTCTATACCGTACCACACACGTATCGCAGTAGCTCTACCTTGATTTTAAATTCTCATCCGCGTAGGTAGCGGGTACATACTAATTTATTATTTTTAGTGCTGCACGTCTTGGTCCTGTCGGCAGTCTGCATTACGGTACGTAACTCGGCCAATCTTACCAGAAAATTAAAAATTGCCAATCAGGCCGATGACCCAGTAGGTCACCACCTGCCTGACGTAAAACAAGATGGCTAGAAAAACTAAAACTGCATACTTAAAAGACGCCTTCAAACATCGCGCCAGTCACAAAACGACTACATCATATCTTAAACATTACGTTGTGCGTTACCATAGCAACCAAACAACAAATTCCTGTATGCAAAACGGCTCACATAAAAATACCTTTGTGATTGAAACTAGAAAGACTTACAAAAATAATTAAACTTAAATACGTTTACTGAGGTTACAAATATTTGCAATTAATAATATAAATTAGAGCTGGAGTGAATAAAATATGCCTCCCACAAAAAAATAAATAAATAAAACAAATAAGTATTACATTAACACATACATTGCAAAAGTAAATTGAGATAGCTGTGGCAGGTACAAGTAGCGATTATTTAAGGCGTTACAGTCAATTCATATGACACTTGCGTATTTACGCAAAACACTATCACATCCGAGATCATTGGCCTTGCATGGAAAAAATGCATNATTCATATGACACTTGCGTATTTACGCAAAACACTATCACATCCGAGATCATTGGCCTTGCATGGAAAAAATGCATGAATTTGATCATTATTTGAACCAACTAATTTTTGGAGTCACTGAGCGATCCTCCTATAAAGAGTGCATATTTGGTAAGATAGAGTGTTGGTAAGATGTGTTATTGCATAGTTACATAAAGCCAAGCGATAAACAACGTTCTGCCAACATTGATGAGTGATGTTTTAAATTGATTTTAACAACTAGTTAAAACGTACAAATTTTTTGTTTATTTACCATTGTTATTCCTTTGTTTGTTGTGTTCATAAAGGCCACCCTCTGTTACAATGTGTATGACAAAATCTTCTCGGCGGGGGTAAGGCGTGAGCCCTCACCCACTTGTAACCAGACCGATGTGCAGTCCACAGCACCACTGTTACCTTACGCAAGATATCAAGTGATATGAATTATTTATTATCATTACAATTCACTATACTGAATTATATATATATACAATTTTTAATGTGAAATATTTTGGTACTTTTTATATGTAGTTAACTATCATACCATGTGAAATAACGTATATAGTCAAGATTATGATTAACCTATTTACCAATATGACGCATACTTCTATTTAAGACTTTCGTTGAGTCAAGACGCACAATAAATAAAATCACGAGCCATGTAGCTGAATATATATATATTTTTATATATGCGAGAAAAGGGTACTGAAAACTGATGCGCATTAACATAACATACGACCCACCATTGACTTTGCAAACAATCTTCAACTGTTAAAGTTTAATACTTAATTCCACTATTAAATTCTTCCAAGTTTACAGCTTACTTATGTTAGTTATCATAAACGGTTCACGAAGTTAATAAAGTGCTCATATTAATAAGAAGTAGGTATTTTATGCTTTTCCTTATATAGCCATACTTTCGTTTGAAGAATTTGCTGTACATATATGACTTTAACCTCCTTTTAAAAATGCCTCTCCTATAGATGTTTTTGGAAATAAGGCTGGATGAACGTTAAATATGTATGTAATTATAATCGAAATCATCGGAAAATTATTTCGATTTCAACGCAACGTTTTTCTAACCTCACCAACCATATGCCAACAGTTGGTCGCATTGACAAAACATATGGAAAGCGGGCTACACACCTTCTAAACAAACCAAACATAAATCACCAAACTGCTTGGTGAAAGTATCTAACACGTNATTCATATGACACTTGCGTATTTACGCAAAACACTATCACATCCGAGATCATTGGCCTTGCATGGAAAAAATGCATAAAGTTGATCATTATTTGAACCAACTTATTTTTGGAGTCACTGAGCGATCCTCCCATAAAGAGTACATATTTGGTAAGATGGTGTGTTGGTAATATGTGTCATTACATAGTTACATAAAGTCAAGCGATAAACAACGTTCTGCCAACATTGATGAGTGATGTTTTAAATTGATTTTAACAACTAGTTAAAACGTACAAATTTTTTGTTTATTTACCATTGTTATTCCTTTGTTTGTTGTGTTCATAAAGGCCACCCTCTGTTACAATCNCGTACAAATTTTTTGTTTATTTACCATTGTTATTCCTTTGTTTGTTGTGTTCATAAAGGCCACCCTCTGTTACAATCTGTATGACAAAATCTTCTCGGCGGGGGTAAGGCGTGAGCCCTCACCCACTTGTAACCAGACCGATGTGCAGTCCACAACACCACTGCTACCTTACGCAAGATATCAAGTGATATGAATTATTTATTATCATTATAATTCACTATACTTAATTATATATATACAATTTTTAATGTGAAATATTTTAGTACTTTTAATATGTAGTTAACTATCATACCATGTGAAATAACGTATATAGTCAAGATTATGATTAACCTATTTACCAATATGACGCATACTTCTATTTAAGACTTTCGTTGAGTCAAGACGCACAATAAATAAAATCACGAGCCATGTAGCTGAATATATATATATTTTTATATATGCGAGAAAAGGGTACTGAAAACTGATGCGCATTAACATAACATACGACCCACCATTGACTTTGCAAACAATCTTCAACTGTTAAAGTTTAATACTTAATTCCACTATTAAATTCTTCCAAGTTTACAGCTTACTTATGTTAGTTATTATAAATGGTTCACGAAGTTAATAAAATGCTAATATTAATAAGAAGTAGGTATTTTATTCTTTTCCTTATATAGCCATACTTTCGTTTCAAGAATTTGCTGTACATATTTGACTTTAACCTCCTTTTAAAAATGCCTCTCCTATAGATGTTTTTGGAAATAAGGCTGGATGAACGTTAAATATGTATGTAATTATAATCGAAACTATCGGAAAATTATTTCAATTTCAACGCAACGTTTTTCTAACCTCACCAACCATATGCCTACTGTTGGTCGCATTGACCAAACATACGGAAAGCGGGCTACACACCTTCTAAACAAACCAAACATAAATCACCAAACTGCTTGGTGAAAGTATCTAACACGTGGATGTTGGAACGTGCGTAGGTATGTTGTCCAACGGGAATTGTAGTGCGCACTTTGTTGGGTTGTTGGATGGTCCAGACCAACAAAGTGCGTACCTCCACTCCTTCTCGATGATGGGTAACACGCAAGGAACACGCGCCGTGACTCATCCTGGCGGGACCGCTTCCTAACAGTAGCGCAGCACCAGTCCCCGTAATCTGTTAATGTAAGAGGTATTGCAGTGTGTGGCTGTACGTACGCAATGGAGTTCACGAATGAGAAAAAACTGGACGCTCTACTTATTTACGGTGGGTGCGGCAGAAATGCCAAGCAAGCCATCCAAATGCACGGTGAAAAGTATCCTAATCGGACGCCCATCTCACGGCAAATTATACGAAGAATTTGTTTACAGCTGTGAGTACAGGTTCACTGCCCCATGCTGCTGGTACACCTAACTTAATCATATTTGCACATTATTTCTTGGCATTTCTGTGTTCCTTTACATTGCATATGCTATATCACTGAGTTCCTCTTTGCATGAACTTTCAGATTCTACTGAAATAAATGTATGTTTCCATGGGAAAAATCTTATGCGTTTTAATTATTTCTGCCGTGTTACGAATAGTCACTTTGCGGCAAATTACTTACCGCTGTACGTAATTTCATTTAACGGAAACAGCATTTCACGATATGCAATCGTTCCGAAAATTTTGGGAGAGTCCACGTTAGGCGGACATCATATATATATATATATATATATATATATATATAACCAATAAATAATATGCTATGTTGGTAAAAAATATTTCTAACGCAATGTTTGCTCAACACAACAAACATTACCATTCATCAATTATTATGACCATAACGCTGTATCAACGCATACGCAACAATCAAAAATAGTCATTAAGCAAATATACGAAATTATTATATTATTTCATTATGGATATTATAATTTCCCTTGCTAGTATAATGTTGGTAATTGATGTTGGCTCAAGTTAACAATAAGTACCAATTACCAATCGTAAAGTTCCTAACATTGACATAAATTATAACCAACTAAATATATACAAATGGAAAGGATCCCATGTCTTGAAAAACCTCCGTAGTTTATAAAATTTAAGGAAGGAGATGCTTGACATTGAAAATATTTGTTCTATAATTTATTATGAAATGTTTGTTGCACAACGATGGCCCATCACAACAATGCGTTACATTTCCGAATATAACAACCATCAACAAACCACATTTAAATGATTAAAACAATTACACTTGTGTTGTATTCTGTCATTTTCTGATTTAGTGTCTTCTATGTTTGAGGAATTCTATGCAAGCTCATGACATTTTCGTGGTAGCAAATATTCTGTAGCTTATTACGTTGGGCGAACTCTGTATTTATGCTTGTATTCCAGCCCAACAAATGGTTAACCTTTCCAACCAAATGCCAACCGTTAAGCTAACGTAGGTTGCTACTGGGGAGTTTTGAAGTCTGTAAGTAAGGCTCTTTGATTACAGAATTTAATAAACTAAAATTTTAATACTAATAGGTGGCAATGACTACTGGTATGCACGAGGAAATGATGTAGTGAAGCCAATTTCCAAAGTCTTACGTCACTAGTATCATATTGTGACTACCAAAAACATAGAAATCTCGGTGAAGTACGTTAGTCAAATTTACTTTTGAACAACTATTATTACATTAACGTATCTTTTCCTTTACATTTAGCTGTTGTAATATTGATTGGAAACGTCATTATATTTCCTAACAGTAGCTGTTCGGAACAATTAACATTTCCAAAAATAAAATTTAGTGGATAATTTTTTTTTTTTAAGAATTAACCAGTAATTACTTTCAAAATAAAATTGTGATATCGATTATAATGAATGGATTTGTGAAAGGTTTCGATTAATTATTAGTTTTAGAGAAATGAGCACTACAAATAAAAGCGTAAAATATTAATCTAAATTTAAGAAGAATGCTACTGTTTGCAATTGCAAAAAAGTAATTATAAATTTTTGCAACCATGAGTTGTAAAATGCGGTATACATTTTAAGAAAATACGTAAAATTATTGGAATTATTATTCTCAAACTGATATTTCTGGTTAGAATACACAAATTGCACGTGCAAGAGGTTTTTGAATTTCAGTACCCAAACTCCGCATTACATTTGAAATATCTAAAACGTAAATTTCAAAGTATATTCCGAAAATAAAAGGAAACAAAGAAAAGTATTCCATTTTGCTGTGGTGATTTGACCCAGGCATGTAAATTTACCGAACAGAAACGGGGGCTAGATTGAATTAGGATTCACTGGTGAATGTCAGAGGTTACCGTGAGCTGACGCTGTATGGGTGGATCACAGGGGACTAAGTATGAATCATGTGTAAATCACAGATGACATGCGTAAACCTGGGGCTCATATAATTCTTACAGTTAGATTCATTTTACTATTAAGTGAGTATATGAGCATTGGAAGGTAGATAGGGCCTAACGTCTCGCGGACAGCGAGGTCATTAGAGATTAGAAACTGAGAAAGTTTCTCAGCCAAGCAGGAATGGGGAAGGAATCAGCCAAGGTTCATCTCAGCCTGGAGTAGTTTCGGGAAACCATGGAAAACCAAAATCAGAATGGTCGGAGTGGGAATCGAACCCTGGTCCGCCTGAATACGAGACCAGTGGGTTACCATTGTGTCACCTCGTTCGGTCTTGAGCACTGGAAGCTGTAGACACGAGCGCTGTACTTTTAAACCTATTATAATACAGTGCAAAATCATATCAAAAGTTAAGGCACTTATAGTGTGGCACGAGTTTTCCTAAGCCTTTAACAAATATGGTTGTTGTCTGGTAGATTTAACAAACGTTCATGGTGATCTTTAGGCGTTGAATGTAAGCAGAAAAATAGAAAATCGTCAATATACGCTTGCCTCATGATTCACTTGTTCATTTACTACTTCCTTTACTACACATTGCTTACCTTGGCCTTCCTCTTGATGGACGTCAATGCGGCCTTCTTTGACATTTTTAATACATCCTTATTTGAACTTTAAGTCGCACTCTTGAACTCGGGTATCGGGTTATTGCCATAAACTGCATTGATTCGATGATGAATTTTGGAGGTATCATGCACTTCAGAGAGTTGGGAGTTAAATACGACGCGCAGTTTATACTTTGCAGCCGCCTCGACTGTCATATATACGTTTAGTGACATTCTAGAATTTGTTTAAAAATTGCCTTCAAATAACAAAATGATATCGGAATTTAAATGAATAGTTTATATGAGTGTAGTTCATAATATGTCCGTTTATATGCCGGATATTTTAATATGGCCACCTAAGATTCATTTATTAATCCTAAGTTATGATGACCATGTTTTTCACCACAAGTGATTTCTTATGAGAAAGATTATACAAGAAAGTGAAAATACTTTTTTTATTATCAGACTTTAATTTTTACTGCTTTAATGTGGTCTATAGAATCAGCCAATTTCTGTGCATTTCCGACATTGAGTTTCAAATAGGTTATTTTATTAATTAAACCTGATGATGGAGTTTTAAATATTCGTCTTATGAAAGTATAAACCGATAAAATATCTTGTATAAATCAGTGATATGAACCGGGTGTACACATCATTATTTATGATATTTATGTTAATCTTAACATAAATTTCAGGATTTAAGAAATGTCAGTATTGTTTAATTAAAGCAATAATTTTTATATTAGTGAACTCCTCCCGTTAACACATTGTAGACGTTAAAAAATATTTTAGTTTTCCGGGGATCTGTTTTCATTGCTGTACATTTTACTAGTGTTATATTAAAAGTTTCAGAGATAAAATAAATTAATTTTTACNAAGTTTCAGAGATAAAATAACTTAATTTTTACGGTTATAACCATAAAATTAAATACATTGATGTGCATTTCTCAACAGGTATGCTGGTCTCTATTAATTATCAAACCCGCTCACGAGTTTTACCGGTTTTAGTACCGGGAGCACCTTCTAGAAATACATATGTCATTCGGACGTAATGAGAACGGATACTAGAAAAACTATCAGCCAACGCGAACGAATTCTGCTATTAAATAATTGTAAATACCCCCTTTGCATTTTTATTGTCAAAGAAAGAAGAAATCAAAAGAGAAAGATAACTCATACTGTTTACTTGTGTCAGTATGAAGATTCCTGGTGATTATCTGGCCACAGCGGAAGTACAATCTCAAACGGAACTAAACTGTCTTCTGTGTGGTACTTTACAACAGGCCCCAAACATTTTCAGAACGCAACATTTCTGGATTCGTAAAAAAAGCAGAGAAGATTATATTGTGAGTAAAATAAAGCCTTATTGTTGAAAACAATAAGCTTTTAAGTTCACAAAAATGGTGACACGATCAATACCAAATGTCTTATAGCCTATCCAGCTAAAGGTATAATGTTCAAGCCTTAAAAGTATGACGGTACCTCCAAAAGAAAAAATTCGCTTTTAAGAAAAGTAATTTACGATTAGGTACAAATATAAGCAAGCCAGCGGGTATAAATCTATGTCACAAAATAAGCAAATGATCATCGACGTATGTGATCTTCCACTTTGTGTAACCCAAAGCAAAATACAAACTTCCTAATAGAAAACTATTTACATCTTACAGATAGTCCTGAATTCTAGAAAGCACCGAAACATTGTAACACGCACACACACTCGCTCTCATTCTCTCTTTCTCACATATTAACACGCATTTAGAACTGCAAGTTCTGGACTGAGGGAGGAAATTTTCTCTAATAAAATATGAAATTATTTAACAAACACTCCCGAAATTAAATATTCGTAACAGTTTGCTAACCAATTAAAAGAAAACTGGCGTTGGCAAATGTGATCTAAGGGTCAACATTTTTGAAAGACTAAGCCTTTTAACTCTAATCATTACGAATGTTTCAAATTCGAATACAATTTTCCAGGACAGGCATATACTTATGTAATGATGTCTAGATTTCGAAGTGTCAGCCGTAATATTTTCATCTCGTTGCCAAAGACCCTTGCCAAACCTGATTTCCTGTAGTCTTGAACTGATGGTGTAATTTTTCTTTGTGAGACTGCCCGTCATACAGAAGGGTTAAATTGCAAACTTTTTTTATTTTTCCATTCTAACAGGCGACATGGCAGTCCGTAAAACTTAGCAGTGTTAACTCTGCTAGTGCTTATCAGGCGGAATTAAATTCTACACTATCTTTAAGGCTTTGTTTNCAAAACTTAGCAGTGTTAACTCTGCTAGTGCTTATCAGGCGGAATTAAATTCTACACTATCTTTAAGGCTTTGTTTTTGAGAAGAAACTGTCGTCAATTATTTGAGGTGAAATAACAGTTTCTGGCTATAGTAAAGGGGAAATGTGATTATAGTGAAGTTTCAGAAATGTTGTAAAATACATCGTAGACCAAAAACCATCTTCCTCTCCTTGTGGTACTGCTGAAAGGAAATAAAATGGGCTTTCTTGGGAAACTTCTGCTTGGTTGGAATTGTTATGTATCAGTAATGGATAACTCTTTTTCTTCCTGGGTCAACACGCTAGATGACAGCTATGATAATTTAAGTGGTACGTGGAACATTGAATTATCGCAGACTTGTCGTTAGGAATCCATAGCATGGTATTTCCCAGTTAAGATGGCTATGGAGTAGCTTGGTGCAAGTGGATGACATCTCAGTTGGGTAATGACAAAGCCCATGGTTATGACTACTGTGGCCAGAGAGGTAGCAGTGTTATTATAAATCGCAAAATTGTAATGGAAAATAAAGAGTACGACTGGCTGATCAGACTAGCCCCACTGAAAGTTCCCTTCAGTGACGTTTACTTTACGTGNTGGAAAATAAAGAGTACGACTGGCTGATCAGACTAGCCCCACTGAAAGTTCCCTTCAGTGACGTTTACTTTACGTGGTGGAGGACACCGGGAGGGCTTTCCTGTCCCTATGGTAGGCCGGTGCGGTGAGTGAAAATACAGATATGCCAGTGTATTGGTCACTGTCGTAGACCAGTAGTGTTATGAGAGACAGATGGATATCAGGGCGAAATGGATATTGTGCNAACATTTCTGGATTCGTAAAAAAAGCAGAGAAGATTATATTGTGAGTAAAATAAAGCCTTATTGTTGAAAACAATAAGCTTTTAAGTTCACAAAAATGGTGACACGATCAATACCAAATGTCTTATAGCCTATCCAGCTAAAGGTATAATGTNAGCTTTTAAGTTCACAAAAATGGTGACACGATCAATACCAAATGTCTTATAGCCTATCCAGCTAAAGGTATAATGTTCAAGCCTTAAAAGTATGACGGTACCTCCAAAAGAAAAAATTCGCTTTTAAGAAAAGTAATTTACGATTAGGTACAAATATAAGCAAGCCAGCGGGTATAAATCTATGTCACAAAATAAGCAAATGATCATCGACGTATGTGATCTTCCACTTTGTGTAACCCAAAGCAAAATACAAACTTCCTAATAGAAAACTATTTACATCTTACAGATAGTCCTGAATTCTAGAAAGCACCGAAACATTGTAACACGCACACACACTCGCTCTCATTCTCTCTTTCTCACATATTAACACGCATTTAGAACTGCAAGTTCTGGACTGAGGGAGGAAATTTTCTCTAATAAAATATGAAATTATTTAACAAACACTCCCGAAATTAAATATTCGTAACAGTTTNGAGGGAGGAAATTTTCTCTAATAAAATATGAAATTATTTAACAAACACTCCCGAAATTAAATATTCGTAACAGTTTCTTAACCAATTAAAAGAAAACTGGCGTTGGCAAATGTGATCTAAGGGTCAACATTTTTGAAAGACTAAGCCTTTTAACTCTAATCATTACGAATGTTTCAAATTCGAATAAAATTTTCCAGGACAGGCATATACTTATGTAATGATGTCTAGATTTCGAAGTGTCAGCCGTAATATTTTCATCTCGTTGCCAAAGACCCTTGCCAAACCTGATTTCCTGTAGTCTTGAACGGATGGTGTAATTTTTCTTTGTAAGACTGCCCGTCATACAGAAGGGTTAAATTGCAAACTTTTTTTCTTTTTCCATTCTAACAGGCGACATGGCAGTCCGCAAAACTTAGCAGTGTTAACTCTGCTAGTGCTTATCAGGCGGAATTAAATTCTACACTATCTTTAAGGCTTTGTTTTTGAGAAGAAACTGTCGTCAATTATTTGAGGTGAAATAACAGTTTCTGGCTATAGTAAAGGGGAAATGTGATTATAGTGAAGTTTCAGAAATGTTGTAAAATACATCGTAGACCAAAAACCATCTTCCTCTCCTTGTGGTACTGCTGAAAGGAAATAAAATGGGCTTTCTTGGGAAACTTCTGCTTGGTTGGAATTGTTATGTATCAGTAATGGATAACTCTTTTTCTTCCTGGGTCAACACGCTAGATGACAGCTATGATAATTTAAGTGGTACGTGGAACATTGAATTATCGCAGACTTGTCGTTAGGAATCCATAGCATGGTATTTCCCAGTTAAGATGGCTATGGAGTAGCTTGGTGCAAGTGGATGACATCTCAGTTGGGTAATGACAAAGCCCATGGTTATGACTACTGTGGCCAGAGAGGTAGCAGTGTTATTATAAATCGCAAAATTGTAATGGAAAATAAAGAGTACGACTGGCTGATCAGACTAGCCCCACTGAAAGTTCCCTTCAGTGACGTTTACTTTACGTGCTGGAGGACACCGGGAGGGCTTTCCTGTCCCTATGGTAGGCCGGTGCGGTGAGTGAAAATACAGATATGCAAGTGTATTGGTCACTGTCGTAGACCAGTAGTGTTATGAGAGACAGATGGATATCAGGGCGAAATGGATATTGTGCACAGTCAATGCATCATACTTGTGCACCGGTCACCGGCCATCTGTTCCATTTATCACTGAGAGCACAGTCTTTTATTATAAAGTGGTTTACTTGTAAAGTGAATACTAATTTTGTAGGACGAGGTGTTCCACAGCGCATCAATCATGGCATTTTTCCCGCAATTTTTGTTACTTGAAGACATGTCTATTGAAATTAAATTATTTATTTAACTTCTTCATACATTAGAACATTTCTATTTCCATCAAATAATGGTTCCTGTTAGATCCGACCATGTAGTAATATATTGAACTTTTGAAATATTAATTTTACTTGTGTGCTACCTGAAATCAACAACTTCCCATTTCATTGACACTGGCAAACGAATATCTGAAGAAAAAAATGCGTGAAGTGATAGCGAAACACTTACATTCCTTGTTGCAGATGTTTAATTCGTGTCTTATAGTGTCGTTATAGTTGAGCAAGTAAGATTAATTGTAATACTAAAAAAAAAAAAATATTTTTTTCGGAAACAAAGTATAACACATANCATCAAATAATGGTTCCTGTTAGATCCGACCATGTAGTAATATATTGAACTTTTGAAATATTAATTTTACTTGTGTGTTACCTGAAATCAACAACTTCCCATTTCATTGACACTGGCAAACGAATATCTGAAGAAGAAAAAATGCGTGAAGTGATAGCGAAACACTTGCATTCCTTGTTGCAGATGTTTAATTCATGTCATATAGTGTCGTTATAGTTGAGCAAGTAAGATTAATTGTAATACTAAAAAAAATAAATATTTTTTTCGCAAACAAAGTATAACACATTTATTTTTATATGCAAGTATGTAATTTCTTATTTAGATAATTACATATTTTTTTGTATTCGTGCATATATTAACTATATTAATCATAAACTAGCCTAATTCATGTCTGTAAATAATTATTCATAATAGCAAAGTTTCAGTTTTTTTTTAATTTTATGGAAAATTAGTCTAAGAGTGTCATTAAAAATTAAAACCACGTTACATTTAGATTAAGTAGTAATCCCCCCCCCTCCGTCATAGTACTAAAGCTTTGCGAACCGAAGGTTTGTGACTTTTCTTTTTAAAACGTTCATGTTTAAAGTATTATTAGAAAGCCTGAAACACTTGTAGTGATTAGAGTAACATTCCGATGTTTTATTTCAACATACCAACTTAATAAACTAAACGTAATATTTTTATGGAGCGCACTAAGTATTGCTAAATAACACGCTTTTCCTAAGCAATGTGTGTGTGAGAGAGAGAGAGAGAGAGAGAGAGAGAGAGCTAAGTGAATACTTTTTCAATGGAAAAACAGCCTTGACGGGCTATTTTAGTCGACTGTACGTGCGCACAGCCGGACCCCAGAGCTAAATATTAACCAAATTACTCGCCTCGGGAGGGCGTGAAATGAAATAACGGAGCGCATAGCCCGCAGAAGGCGTTGACAGCCATCCACGACAGCGTGGAGAGGGATATTACATGTTTAGGAAAATATGACGACCTGATGATGGCTGCAGCGTGGGTACAGCATTGACTAGCAGGGGAAGGCCGGCGGGTTGCACTGGAGCCAACCAACAATCCCGAAATAAAAAGTAATGAAGCGGGAAACCCCCACGCCAGCATACGAAACTACTTCTAGGAGGGGCTATTTTGAGCGGATATTTCTTATTTTTCACTCTCCGGCCCCTCGTAGTTTCTGTTATGAAAGACATAAACTATAAAGTCATAAAAATATTATTATTAAATTCCCGGCCCACCAAGCAATTCACACCGAATTTGCGTCACATAACACAATCAAGCACCCCGTATATAGCGACAAGCAAAATGTTAACGACAGGGATGAAAGAGGCAAAAATTCTGGCTGAGATTTTTTGCTCTTCATCCATTATATTTGCAAAATATTACCGGGTAACCAAACTTCTGGACTTAAAAAGCTGAAGGCAGCTCTATACTTTGTTTGTGTATGAAAGTCTTTAAATGTAATCCCATATTTGACTGTGGCGGGCTGTGTTTCATAAACGCCTTTTTCTCCTTCGGCAGAACGTAAACCTTGGATAAATATACCTATACGATATCACCAGCATCACTATTAGAATACCATATCTCTTAGTGAATGCTGTCTAACGAAATTACAAGGGATACAAATAAACATCAGTTGATAGTGTATTTTTCTGTCAGATATACTTCTTACATACTAGAAATCCTGATGCGAAAAACTTGGCGAAATATGTGTTAATAATAGTTGTTCATTAACAAAAACAAGCCACATATTTATGTACAATTAATAGTTAAACTGAAGGCTAATTCCTGCTATAAAATGAAAACCGTGGCTGCAGAAATTAGTAGGCGATACAATTAATATTATTGCAGATTTGATAGCGACAATTATGGCGCATACCTCGTCCATTTGTTTACCAGTGTTAACTCCATGGTGATACATGAGCGACACAATTTATTTTCAGCGGAAGTAGCAGTACACTTTTGTAATAATGGAATGTTTGACGATAATTCTGAAATAAGCGAGCATTCTAACCAAATATGCCTACATTGACGTTAATTTATCTTTTTCACATACATGTGACTACGAGCTTAATCTGTCTCGAGATCAGAAATGTTTCTCTCTGCAAATTACACAAGTTTTTGAAGATTACAGCTTGGATCTTCAAATTCAGAAATAATCTGCACAATGAAATACCAGGATGTTTGTTGAACCATAAGATGAATATGTATCTCTTGTGAATTACATAGCTTTGAAGGCGAAGCTCTTTATTTTGTCGTAGATTTATAAACCGTATGAAGACGATGAAACATCCTGCTTACTGGCTTCCTAGAGTCTAAGAAAAGTTCGCAAATCTACTACATCATTGTAAAGGTGCGTTCAAAAAACACGATTGGTAGAGTCTATTGACACCCATCCGTGATGGTAGCTTCGCTACATTTCTTAAGGAAAGAATCAAATGCGTAGTCAATTTCTCAATTTTATATATAGCCTATTCGCGGTTTCTCCACACTTTTCGAATCAACCCTTTGAAAAAGCACATCACTGAAATACGTGTTTTGTTGTTTCCTAAATATGTCATGTATTACAAGCGTTTTGTACTTGTGTTAATATAAAATAACTTAGTTTTTGGCTGAATTTAACTTTTAATTATTTTTTCTGTGTCAACTATAATAATTAATTTATAAATATCATGGTCAAGAACAGGGAGAAAATATGTGTGTTGGTGTTGGAAAATATGTACATAGTAAGAAATTGTTCTTATGCAATAACCAATGGAACCTCTATGTTTTGACCCTCGATGGATTGAAAGTCCGCATCCATGGAACACATTCTGTAGTCCCATTTTGTATTATTATTTATCTGCATTTCAATTGCACACTCAGTGAAAGTCCACATGTACTGAAATATTTTTGTCAGTCCCCTGGGAAACAATGCATAGAGAATACAATGTATTATTACAGGAGTGCGCACGAATGGTGCGCTGTCTCCGTCGGTGTAATATTCTAGACTCTATTAAGCTTTGCTTACATGAGGCGAAGGAGTATCCTAGAAGCAGAACTTTAGCAAGGTTTCAGAAAAGTTGGGGAAAACCGTGAATGGTCTAGAGTATCAATTTTATAATTGCAGTCTGACATGCGGTAAATTTCCGATACTATGCAGTATGTGATAAAAGTTTCTGTTACAGTTTAGGAAAATTACTGCATTTTTTTTACATTGTTAACCTACTGAAATCAAATTCCTGCTTGGAATAAACAAAAAGAACGGGGTCCAAACGATACTCCCATCGGTAATTTTTAATTCATATATAATTGTGGGGCCTCGGTGTTTGCAGCCAAATTTGCTAAATATAATTTTATTAAAACTTGTCTCATTGGTTTGTAAACATAAGCTACGGTCAGTTAAACATCTACGATGGTTAAATCGTTACGCCATGGACAACCACATTTGTCTTTCTTTTCCCCAATGGCAAACCCGTAATTGGAAAAAAGTGCATAATTTTCATATTTGTAAGTACTATCAGCTATGGCATGGTGTTGTGTTCAAGGTNTACTAACCTAAAATGTTGAGAGGGCTTTTATTTTGAAAATAACTGACTAAGCCCCATAAATCATATAAGTTCACATAGCCTACCGTAGCGCTACTTATGTGAAGAATTTGATGGAAATGGGTTGTTTGATCCCTGATATATAACACAAAAAACTTTATTTTATTATCTGATGCTTTTGCACAAAATTGACAGAAAAAGAGGCTCTATATATGATGCATATAATGTATACTGTCTATATAAAAGTTTTGGTTGAATTTGGTTGAATTGTTTAATATAGATGTCAGATGTACCTAAATGATTTATGAAGCAGCCATTTTGAACATGTTTGTCTGGTCCATTTAATTAATTAAAGTTTACATGGGCTTCTGTGGCATTTGTAGCTTACACAATTTGGTACAAATTTATTTGAAATGTGCCAGTGTAACATTTCGTGGGAATCGGTTGATTGGAACTAGAAACATGTCATAAAATCACCATAATTTTACTTGGAAATCTTCATAAAGAGAGGACAAAATAGTAATGAAGTAGAAATTTTGATGATTGTATACTGCTAATATACAAAGTTAAATAAAAATAGATTACGTGGTTTCGTAGATATCGCCCACAAAAATATAATGATTATAAAGCCAACTGAAAATTAGCCAATACTTTTACAAAATACATTTTTTTACTGTGGACTACCACAGTACAACATCTTTGCCAAATTTTGTAAGAATGAGTTGATTGTTTTCCGTNATTTTTTTACTGTGGACTACCACAGTACAACATCTTTGCCAAATTTTGTAAGAATGAGTTGATTGTTTTCCGTGATACAACACAAAATAGCAATTTTTTATTGGTAGGCTATCTTACACACTGGCAGAGAAATGAGTCTCTGCATATACAAATTTGATTGTTGTAATAGGTAAGCAGCATACAAAATTAAGTTGGAATATGTTTCGTTAATAAAATATACTGGGCTAAAATATTTATATAGCCACTATTTTAAAAATAAGTGCTTGGCCTACATAAAACATGCCAGTTTACACCACCTGCTGCAGTACTATTTGTTTACCAAATTTGGAAGTAATCTGTCAATTACTTCCCGAGATATGATAAAGAGGCTTTGTTTACTGGTATAATGCTATCTTACAAAATGGAGGACCAAATATGCTGTACGGATAGACAGTTGCTAGTTGTAATATCTACTGCCAGCATAGAAGGTTTAGTTAAAATTAATTACATGGTTGCGACGATATAGCAATTTAAGCTAAAATATATAGCAGCAATTATTAAAATAAATATCTGGTATGCTGAAAATATACCACTTGAGATCATCTGTCTCAGTACAACTTGTTTGCCAAATTTGACTGTAATTGGTCAATTCTTTCTAGAAAATTGAAATGGAAAATTTATTTTATTCGCATGGCGCTATCTTGGCGGACAAAAGATGCTCCATGTAGATACAGTTGATAGCTCTTATGTCTTCTCCCAGCGTACAAAGTTATGTTTGGAATTCATGACATAGTTTCGACGATAAAGCATTCTCAGCGAAAAGGGCTGTATGACCGCTATTTTAAAAATAAATGTCTGACATGCTAAAATATATCACATAACATCATCTTCATCAGTACAACTTGTTTGCCAAATTTGGTGGGAATCGGTTGATTATTTACATATTTATGACATAATTTCATTTATTCGTATGCTGCTATCTTACCAAAAGTGGTTACTTGTTGGTTTATGTGCTGCTTATAATATATAATTTAAGTATACAAAATTTGGTTGAAATTAGTGAAATGGTGTGCAGATATACCATATAAACTTAAAGCTTTGTGTGGCCGCATTTAAAAAATAAGTACATAATCACATTCAAACACAAATTTTTTCATGGTCTACCATATTATTACTTCCGTGATAAATCGGGTGAGAATTGGTTGAATCGTTTTCGAGATATAATGTAAAATCGTTATTTTTTCAATTAGTGCTATTGTAAAAAGAGGCGTACGAACAATAATATACATCTCATAATTTAATGCTCACACAATGCTCAGCTGGCTAACATAACTTGGTTTAAATTGGTTGAATGGTTCCCGAGATATGGCATATCACCAAAAAATTTTAATGGCTGACATTTTGAAAGTCAGTGCCTTCGTAGTAGAAAACTTTAAAAATCAGGCGCCCTTACTAAGTATTATATGTTTACCTAGTTTAATGACATTCGGTAGAAGCGTTCAAAAATTTAAAGGGATTTGCACAAACATACAAACATATCCACACACCTGCATGCACACATACACACAGACAGGAAAATGATTTCATTAGCCTTTACTTCTTTCAGAAATTAGGCTGATAAAAATGTGTGAATGGCACTTAGTGGAAGGAAATTGTTCCTTCTGCCAAAATGGAATGTATGTGAGGAGTGTGAAGTGGATCAGTGTACTAGGGAGTCAGCCATTTTGTGATGAAATTACTGTGAAACTATTCCATTTTAACTACAAAATTACCTCAGAGACGGATATTCCCCCAAAACAGACTTCCGCCCCTCAAATGTTATTTTTTTATCCTTTTCAAATTTAATGCCAATAAATTTTACTTCCTAAAAAAATATTCCAAAAACCACGAAGTTTCAAAAATTGTAAAATCCCCCTCCCCTCCCTTCCACCTAATATAACTAACGAACGGCTTGTGGTGTTTGGTGGATCTGTACTGCATCCTGACCAACCATGACCTTGCATAGACCCCATATCACCTTAGATTACAAAACTAAAAAGACAATAGAAAAAAATCATAAAAAGTATGAAAAATTACAATTATGAACACGATCACCGTCTTGCATTTTCAAGACTTTGGCCATAGCCCAGGATGAACTTGCAACGACCTTGGAGTCGAAAAATATAAAATAATTGTTAAAATATTAGGAAAAATCATACAAAATCGGGAAAATTTATATATTATTGACCACGAAAATCATCTTGGATTTCCATAGACTTGAATTTCAACCCGAGTAACCTTAAACACGAAAAATCGAACAAAAAAAATTATTTAAAAAACATAGCGAAAATAGGAGAGTATTTTATTATTGACCAAATTTGCATTTAAGATGTTCATGACCTTGAACCTGATGACAGTTGACCTTAAATTCGAGAAAGCAAAAATTCTAAAAAAGTAAAAATTGCAATAATTATAAACACATTAAATTGAATTAAAATTAATAGTTTAAAATTTAATTTGAAAAATAAAATAATTATTAAAATACTCACATGTGGAAGGTCGAAGATTCTATTCTCATAAAGATGGCAGAGCATGCTCACTCCCAGTAGTGACCAGCAGGTGTCTTACCATCACCCCTATATTTCATTGGCTATTTTGTCAACCTCCCACCACCCTTTAGCCCCTCCAAGGAATCATTGACTTTATGTCAACTTGATCCCTCCCCCTCACCAACAATTTACCTACTACAGTTCAACACCAACCACCACGTACTAATTTAATTAGGACACGTTACTCGTTCGTAATTTGCTATTTGTCATGTGATAATTAATGTGGGGAGTCTCACGCAACATCATGGTTCTTTGTCTGATGCAACAGGTGGCAGGTCGCTCTCTCAATTTTCTTCTTCCGAGATGTTTCTATAATTCAGTCTGTTAAAATTTTTTTAAGTTCCACTCTCTCATCACAATTCGTGGGGTATTAACTGGCGTACTCGTGATTACACAAACATTTCCTCACTAAAGTAACAAATCTGCTCAAATTTCCAATACTTGTTTGGACCAATGAGCTATCGGAGTGTATATATAAGCATGCAGTGTTTGTTTAATGGCATGCCTGCGACCAGCATCCCGACTTCGTCTTTGGAGGTACCAATGCTAACTTCACCTGGACTACTTGTGTTTTCGGCGATGCCATTCGCAAACCATTAGGGTTAGGCCCTTGAATCTTGGAATGAACGAGGCTAACTCGGGTGATGAACTGTCATAACCTCCATGCTCTTCTTGGCCATCAATACAACACTACATCAATCTTTTAATATTTTGATCTTTATGTCAATAAATCTTTTAATCAATCCTTCTGTACTTCTATCAATCTTTCAAACATTCCACCAATCACTCAATATTTAAATCAATATTTCCATTTTTTTATTAATCTTTCACTCTATATTTCGATCATTCATTTAAGTAGTACGTCAAATCATCATCAACCTATAGTTAAATCGTTGATTTGCGGTATATCACACATCCACACTTTTAAAAAACATATATTTTTCGTATCCAGATTTATAATTGATGTCTGCATTAACAATTTGTATGTAGTCCACTGTTTCTGTATTTATTCTTAAATTTGCATTAATATTTTGCATGCAGAAATTCAGCAATTTATAAGGCTGGCCATACTAAATAAACTATACTGCCGATCAGCAATACAAATCAACCACAAAGACTGACCAAGCCAACTGACTGATCAGACTGACTACATCAACCAGGCAAAAAGAATGGCCATACAAAACAACCATCATGACCGACTGATAAAAACATATGACCATACCAACCAAGGCGATCAACCAAATATATCGATCACACCAGTGACCAGCCAAAAGCCAAAACCAACCGATAAAACCAACTAACCATTAAAAACGACCACCAAGACCACCAAAAATATCAATCACCAAGACCAACCAGACAGTACAAGCCAGCCATTCTAACTGGCGCCATTCCAACCCACCTCAAAACACAACCATAAATATTATACCTTGAAAATCAGACCTCATATATAAAGCCTCAAAAATCAGTAGACAGAAACATTTATAGAAACTATTTTTCATAAACTTTCCTAGTAAACATCTCTTAAAAATATCCCTCATAAACATTCCTCATCACATCCCTCGTAAACATTCCTCAAAACATTCCTCAATAATTACATGTAAAAAATCAGATCTTAAAATGAATCCTCGAAACGAAACTTTAAAATAAACCTAAAAAACCTTAATAAGAAACCTCACTGGCTTTGTAAGCCTACTGGACTTACCAATGGNACTTCACCTGGACTACTTGTGTTTTCGGCGATGCCATTCGCAAACCATTAGGGTTAGGCCCTTGAATCTTGGAATGTACGAGGCTAACTCGGGTGATGAACTGTCTTAACCTCCATGCTCTTCTTGGCCATCAATACAACACTACATCAATCTTTTAATATTTTGATCTTTATGTCAATAAATCTTTTAATCAATCCTTCTGTACTTCTATCAATCTTTCAAACATTCCACCAATCACTCAATATTTAAATCAATATTTCCATTTTGTATTAATCTTTCACTCTATATTTTGATCATTCATTTAAGTAGTACGTCAAATCATCATCAACCTATAGTTAAATCGTTGATTTGCGGTATATCACCCATCCACACTTTTAAAAAACATATATTTTTCGTGTCCAGATTTATAATTGATGTCTGCATTAACAATTTGTATGTAGTCCACTGTTTCTGTATTTATTCTTAAATTTGCATTAATATTTTGCATGCAGAAATTCAGCAATTTATAAGGCTGGCCATACTAAATAAACTATACTGCCAATCAGCAATACAAATCAACCACAAAGACTGACCAAGCCAACTGACTGATCAGACTGACTACATCAACCAGGCAAAAAGAATGGCCATACAAAACAACCATCATGACCGACTGATAAAAACAAATGACCATACCAACCAACCAAGGCGATCAACCAAATATATCGATCACACCAGTGACCAGCCAAAAGCCAAAACCAACCGATAAAACCAACTAACCATTAAAAACGACCACCAAGACCACCAAAAATATCAATCACCAAGACCAACCAGACAGTACAAGCCAGCCATTCTAACTGGCGCCATTCCAACCCACCTCAAAACACAACCATAAATATTATACCTTGAAAATCAGACCTCATATATAAAGCCTCAAAAATCAGTAGACAGAAACATTTATAGAAACTATTTTTCATAAACTTTCCTAGTAAACATCTCTTAAAAATATCCCTCATAAACATTCCTCATCACATCCCTCGTAAACATTCCTCAAAACATTCCTCAATAATTACATGCAAAAAATCAGATCTTAAAATGAATCCTCGAAACGAAACTTTAAAATAAACCTAAAAAACCTTAATAAGAAACCTCACTGGCTTTGTAAGCCTACTGGACTTACCAATGGTAAAGAACAATTACCAAGGCCAATTACACAAAATGACCATACCGACTGGCCAGCCATACCAAGCAACCATACATGCACTGGTCATGGCAACTGAACATTATAAACATATCGCCCATACCGAGCACACCAGCCATTCAAACCATGTCAAACTTCGAACAAAACTGCAGGCCATACCAACCATCGAGACCGACAAACTGGAAAGACCAATGAGCAAGAATGACCAACTGGACTGATCAACCAAACCATTCAACCCTAACCCACCAGACCAACTAACTAGTAGCAAGAACAACCAGTAAGACCACCCGACTAGCCCAACCAACCATACAAACGAATCATACTGATCTTACTGATCAAAATGATCTTATCAACAGATGGTGTCAGAAAATATCAAAACATATATAACACGAATATCTCATTGCGAAGCTCTTCGCGATATACTTTGCAAAACATCTAGACCATTGCGATCATGTAGTGAATCGTGTCATGATTAAGGAAACACAACACGAGCATGTTGCGAGCCACATCGCAAAACAAGGCTCGAGGTAAGAAAAATTCCCTAAAGTAAGTGGCGGGTCATGCCGTGAACCAAAATGTTAACTGCAAAATATACCTCAAAGCATGCCACGAGCAGTTTCCCGAACCAAGGCCCAACCCACGAAAAAAAAAGGTTTGCTTTGGAACTATGGCAGATCAGGTGCAGCGAATATTCCGCAACTCGCCGCGTCGCATGGTGGCGGATAGGAGATCCTCAGGCTCTGGGGTGGCTGGGAATTTTCAAATACCAGTTCGTGAACCAACTGGCCGATGCGCAAGCAAAATCGTCGTGGACCTCGGGAACCTGGGTAGCTCAGTACGATATGGCGAAGGGCATCGAGCATGAAGCAACCCAGCGATCTAGGTGGGGAGGGGTACCTCGAGGTGCTGAAACATGCAAAGTGTTGCGAACCTCACTTCTGGATTCTGCGGGCTGCTGATTGCGGAAGCGTTATCAATGGAACTGGAATGTATCGGACTTTGGAAGCATCACTGACATCAGACTTTATCCTGGGCCAGCGGCTAGCCACCATCACTGGTATGTCCCGGATGTCTTGCTGAGCTCTTGTTAGAACTTACCCAAGACCGACGGATTATTTTGGTGGATGGGGAGGGGATGGCTTCCCGGGCCACGACATGAAGATCCTGCTCTCAGCGTGGAAGAGCAAAGATGGCGTAGGTGCCATGACTGAGCTGTCCAGTTTTCCGACACACTCGATGAGAAGAAAGGGGGCCCTGCTTTCAATTACTGCTGTCAGTATTGTTGTGCTGATTTGCCAGCGCAGAAATACTGACAGTAGTTCATCCTCAAGGCCGCCTGCGCCCATAAGCTTCGCCCTCTCTCTTCTCGCACTTCCTAATTCACATATTTACCTGTAGTATTTCAGTAATGTATGAGTAAGTTTTGAACTTCTTTCCTGTCGGGGGTTTTTTTTTGTACCTATGCCGGTTTGTCCCCCTCCCCCCTTTTTTTTCATAACTATAGCCTCAGCTATAGGTACACTCAGGGAGGCAGTCATGGCCCTAAATTGTGGCCATGGCTGTCAAATTCCTCTCTGCTGCGATGCACGCCTCCTTTCCATGAATTCCCTTCCTTTTAGGCGTGTGGGGCCTAGCACTGAGACGCAATTAACTCCCGTTTCTACTTCGGACGTACACTTAATACTCAGCAATAGAGTAGGTTAGAAAAAAACTCAGCTAAGTGTACTGCGAATGTTCTTCCAGTCTCTCATCTGAATAAGGGGGCAGATTCCAGACCCCAAAACGTCGTAAAGACTTGAAATTATTTTTTGTGTTATAATTTTTATGTCGTCGTTNCATGGCCCTAAATTGTGGCCATGGCTGTCAAATTCCTCTCTGCTGCGATGCACGCCTCCTTTCCATGAATTCCCTTGCTTTTAGGCGTGTGGGGCCTAGCACTGAGACGCAATTAACTCCCGTTTCTACTTCGGACGTACACTTAATACTCAGCAATAGAGTAGGTTAGAAAAAAACTCAGCTAAGTGTACTGCGAATGTTCTTCCAGTCTCTCATCTGAATAAANGTACTGCGAATGTTCTTCCAGTCTCTCATCTGAATAAAGGGGCAGATTCCAGACCCCAAAACGTCGTAAAGACTTGAAATTATTTTTTGTGTTATAATTTTTATGTCGTCGTTTGTTCTATCTTTTGGTTTATCTATTCTTTTTTTGTCTGGTTATGTTTGTGGTTCCTGTGTTATTCGTAGTGTTGAATTATTTGGTTTTATAATCTGACAATAAATACTTTTTCCTGACTTGTGTTTCTTTGTGTTTTTTTGTGTGTTTTTGGTTTTTATTGTTTAGCTGTAACCACTGATATTGTTTTTTAAGCTGTTTTGTTAATTTGTGTGGTGTTTTCGTTTTCGTCATCGTTTTGTCTTTTCTTTTGGTTTGCTTTTGTTGTCTGTCCCGTTTTGTAATAATTAGTAGTTCGTCCGTATTTTTGTAATTTTTATTATACACTTATATGTTTTCTATTGACAAGGAAACATCTTTTCGTAATTATCTGTCTGTGATATTTGAAAAAGATTTTTTCGTATTTGANTGTTTTCTATTGACAAGGAAACATCTTTTCGTAATTATCTGTCTGTGATATTTGAAAAAGATTTTTTCGTATTTGACTTGGTGAGTTATATGTGTGTGATTTTTATCTAGTCTCGTGGTCAGCAATGGACACAGTCCCATCACACCATCATAATAAGTAAAGATTAGTGTTATAAATGTTGTAGTTATATAAATAACTTTTACAGCTATGTATGCTATATATTTAATTTGGAAACATGATAAGGCTTGCTGTAATTTGTAAATCATTACTTGCGCGTTTAAAATAAGTAACATTAACATATGGGTTAAGTTGAGAGTTGAGAGATTTGGACGACTCTTAACAACGAGATTCTGAGAGCCAATGAGGGTGAAATGAGATGAGAATGGAGTAGCACTGGAATGAAAGGTCGGGGGAGACGGGAGATTCCCGAGAAAACCCGCCAAACAGCGACATCGTTCGGCACGATTCCCACTTGCGAAAATTCGGGAATGGCCCGATAGGGACTAAACCCGGTTCACCTTGGTGGGAGGCGAGCAGTCTNATTCCCACTTGCGAAAATTCGGGAATGGCCCGATAGGGACTAAACCCGGTTCACCTTGGTGGGAGGCGAGCAGTCTACTCTAACCGCTCAGCCACCACGGCACCATCAAAATAAGTATATACACTTCTAGTAAATCTCTCTAGTAGCTGCAATGTTACAAGTAGTGCTATTATATAGATTTCAAGTTTCGTTCGTAAAACAGAACTGTCTAAAAATCCAAAATTAATCGTATTTTTGAAATGTTATTACTGTGAATACATTATCAGTTCAGATATATATATATGTATATATATATATATATATATATTCCCACATACGCAATATTTAAGTCGGAATGAAACACAAGTCTTGCCATCACAATTTCGCAGAAATCTCCTTTTTCTCGACAATTTAGGGAGGCAAATCGGTGCCTAGATTTCTACACTTAGAAAATATGGGGAGTAACACCTAAAGTGACTGAGCATACGAACCGAGCCATCTAGCACCGATTTATTTTAGTTTCTAGGTGTAGTGGCAACTGGATTCCTCTCTGCATACGGCCCTTGGAGTTGGCCATCTAGGCATTCCCTGCTAATTGTCTGTAAATAACGAGGAAATTGACTTTGCTTTACAGTTAGTGTGTATATAACACATTGTCCTATATCATTCTAAGAATGTGTTCTTAAATTTTTTTCAATATTTTTATTTACGGATACGCTTATTAAAAACTTCGGGGCTGGGTTATTTATTTAAGTGTGTTGNAATTTTTTTCAATATTTTTATTTACGGATACGCTTATTAAAAACTTCGGGGCTGGGTTATTTATTTAAGTGTGTTGTTGAAATTATTTCGTTTCGATGCCATTATTGAAAATTGAACCCGAAGTGTGAGATATTGTTTACTCTCATTGGCTCTACACATTTATGCAACAGCGGGAATTATTGAAGTATACGCGAAACTACTACTTTTAGATAGTAAAATATTTATTGGTAAAATTTCATTCGGATTGAAATTTTCTCTATGAAGTTCTACTTTATGAGGCCTGCGCAGTTGGTTTTGCATTCATTTAAATTTTGTCGAATGTTCACTAATTTTGTAACGTTGTAAATAAGCTTAGATTATTACGGTGCATCGACATGTAATTTGAAATAAGGATTACTGCACTAAGTTACACACACAGACATAAAGATCTACAATATGAGCTAAAATTGTCCAAGTGAGATTCCTNAGGATTACTGCACTAAGTTACACACACAGACATAAAGATCTACAATATGAGCTAAAATTGTCCAAGTGAGATTCCTTATTTCTTCTGTAGTAAGTATTACTTTATACTTACTCCCTATAATCTATTCGTTGTTTCTTCACACTTATTGAATCGAACCTTGAAAATTCACCCCATAAAGCGTTTTGAACTTCTTTTATTAAATTCAACATTTACATATATTTTACACATNAGGATTACTGCACTAAGTTACACACACAGACATAAAGATCTACAATATGAGCTAAAATTGTCCAAGTGAGATTCCTGATTTCTTCTGTAGTAAGTATTACTTTATACTTACTCTCTATAATCTATTCGTGGTTTCTTCACACTTATTGAATCAAACCTTGAAAATTCACCCCATAAAGCGTTTTTAACTTCTTTTATTAAATTCAACATTTACATATATTTTACACATTCTTTACAGTATTACATTTATAGTTAACATGAATAAAAATAGGGAGAAAATAGTTGTGTTGGTTATGCCTAGTAAGAAATAGTTCTCATGCAAAATATTATAAGACGGAGTGCGCACTAATTCGGGGTACGTTGTCCCTTAAATGTAATTTTCTAGACTTGGTTAAGCTTTGTATGGATGAGGCGGTGTGATTTGCTGGAAGTGGAAATTTTGTACGGCTTCAGAATAGTTGTAAGTAATCACGAATGAACTGTATATTAAATATGTGTGTTTTTTGTATAAATACAGAGCTAGTATTTAATACTTCTAACTTCAATATACAAATGTATTGTATCTGACGATGAAAAATTAACTATAATTTCGGTCGTAATAATTTTTTATGCTATATCCCTACAGTGTACATACTGTATCTTTATTCAGTGTCTTAGGTTAGTAAAGTAACTAACTTGTTTTCAGGACGGGAACTCGTTACGACGCACGTACTCTGATTATCGTCGCGAATTAGCTGGCAAGTATGGAGACCATAGAGTGTGAACTTCAGGAAGTTAGACTGCGAACCTCTCGCGGAAGAGATAACATCGCGGCTTATCTCAGAGGAACATGCACGCACACGCGCGTTGTAAATTCGGACCGGAGATAACGCGTGAAAACGTAATGAGAACGTGAGCGCCTCGAGTACACAGCGATGGGAAAAAGAGGTTTGTGAGAGGGAGGGTGATGTTGGGTGCGAATAGTTTTGACTTCTCTGCGCCTCTTTTTAAGCGGAGTGCGCTGTCTGCGTACGGGCAGCAAGGAAAACATGNGCGAATAGTTTTGACTTCTCTGCGCCTCTTTTTAAGCGGAGTGCGCTGTCTGCGTACGGGCAGCAAGGAAAACATGTACTGCTGACTTAGCTGCTTCTCTTCAGAAGCTGGTGCGCCGGGCTTGCACCTACTTCAAGAGAATCTGCGCTACGTTTCGTGGGCAAATGACGGCTAGTAGGGGCATGTCATATTACTCACTGGGTGTCTGCAAAAGGCTGCCTGTAGGCATATATAGGTAGACCAGCTTAACAAGAGGACTGTAAGAACATCAGATTAGCCATATTACAAAAAGTTAATAAGCAAAGGCAAATAGTAACCGTTTCACTGTTACGATAGTTGCAAATTTAAGGGAATTTGATCAAATTTAAATTTTTAATAAACAAGCAATTTTGCCTCTAACTTATTTAAATACTGAACTAATTAATATTACTATAGGGTATTTTTGGAATTTCTTATTCCACTCGTAACTGTTATAACAATAACCTGTTGTGTGAGAAATTGGAAATGTTAGCGAAAACGCATTTGTATGGGATTCGGATGACAAAATCACGAGGTGAAAACTTACCGGCCGGGATCAAACTTAAGGCCTCTCGAAAGCGAAAATAATTTGAGTAGTATAACTTTCTTTCCATTAAAGTCTATTGCCAGGAGCTTCTTTAAGAAGCCATGTACAGTATTCGCGGCTTACTTCTTGACAACGAAAGGGATTAGAAAGCAGGAATGGAGATACACCGATCCTTTTTCCTCCTAATAGAAACCAATGCACTATCCCTGGTTGAGTATATAAGTGGCTTTAGCTCTTTAAGCCAATCAGCCTCCTGGAAAGTTTCATAACATGTTTTGCAGTGCTATAATAATTACTGTTATTAAATATACCGTAGTAGTACTGAAACATATAGCGAAATGTTGCTTTCGANATAGCGAAATGTTACTTTCGAACAATGCTACCCTTTTTAGGACCTCTCCCTTATATTTAAATTTATTTAGTTACTTTAATAAATTAAACAAATATTTGTGCCTATTTTAAAAAGAAACCAAGAAAAGGTACATTATTTTGAGTTCGTTTCTTAATAACGAAGTCTTGAGAGCCGAAGAGGGTTAAATGAGGTGAAAATGGAGCAGCGCCGGAATGCAAGGGCGGGGGTAACGAGAAATCTTCGAGAAAAACCGTATACCAATGACATCGTACGAACCAATTCCCATAGAATATCAAGAATTTGTTGACATCTTAGCCCATACATTATATTTGTGTAGCTTTTAACTACGTATAATTTAAAATTGCATTAAGAATCTCAGGAGCACTTATAGAATAATAGCTGCTTGTGTACCATGAATTTTATAACTTAGTAAAAGGGCGCCATTTAAAGTGGTACATGTACACATGAGAATCAACAGAGGATAGAGAGCAACCAGGACATATTAAAAGTTAGATAAAAAAAATTTTTTAACAGTCAACCTTTATGTTCCAAGTCAACCACAATGTTACAAGTTAGAATCTTGGGTTATTCATGCATGCATCGCTTTTGGACGTGGTTGGTTTTTGTACATAAGCCACTGATCTTCCTTTTTCTTTAAGACTTCAGTTAAAGATGGGGTGTTTTTGAAAGAGAAATACAAAGTTTGCGTTGATCGTACTTTAAGAACAAATGTCAAAATTAACATTAATTGCTCTTAAACCCGTGTCCCGATACAGACGACAATACACTTTCAGGGTATGCTATTCAGNTCAAAATTAACATTAATTGCTCTTAAACCCGTGTCCCGATACAGACGACAATACACTTTCAGGGTATGCTATTCAGCAAAATGCGGGGAATATTCCTACACGGTGAAACTGGGAGGCGTGGAAAACAAGAAGGGGAAGGCGGGAGGAAGGAACTTTACTCGNGGGAATATTCCTACACGGTGAAACTGGGAGGCGTGGAAAACAAGAAGGGGAAGGCGGGAGGAAGGAACTTTACTCGCACACGTTATTAAAAGACACTGCATCACTTAAATGCTAATTCGAGGGCGGAATCTGGTAGGAACACAGAAATTTCCCCCGTTTCGCGCGCTGAACTTGAATTAAACTTTCCTCCAAGATCTCAGCAACGCGGGTTGTTTGAGAGGGAGCGATGGTGGAGGTGGGGTGCGGAGTAATTACGCCACATGAGTTCCTCCCACACACATATCTCCCACTAGCGTCAAGCCCTCCCCTCAACATCCCTTACGAACCGGCGTGGATGTGTGTTCCCCGCCTCCTTGTTATCTTTAGTGCGGCTCGCAAGGACTGATATACGTTATGACATCGCTGGAGCTGCGGGCCTGCTACCTCGGGGGAGTCGGTGTCTTGGTCCTCCCGCAGATACGGCGAGATGTAACTCGAGACCCGGAGTGTTGTGGGGATACTCGACGACGTCTTCTCCGGCGTCTGGGGTCGCCGACGCGACGCCGCGAAACGCTTTGAGAGGACAAGGAGCGAAGTTCTGAACGTAGGGAAACAGCACTCCAAGAGAGTCACCGTATGCAGACACGCAAACCTGTAGCAAACACTAACCGTTCAAACTACATCGTCAAGTAATAAACATGCAATGTTAAATAAATAAATTCATGCTTAAGCTGGAGGAGGGATACNGTTCAAACTACATCGTCAAGTAATAAACATGCAATGTTAAATAAATAAATTCATGCTTAAGCTGGAGGAGGGATACACTCGATTTATGACACCACCATATTGAACAACATTATCTGACCCATTTAAACCATGCAAGTTTACATGGACTTCAGTATCGTTTATGGTGTGCAAAATTTGGTACACATTTGTTGAAATATTTTAGTGTAACATATACAAAGTTAAATAAATATATTTCATAACTTCTTATATATTGCACACCAACCTAAAATGATTTTATATCTGCCTTTCTGGAAATAAGTGCCTTACTTAAAAATACATATATTAATATGGCCTACCACAGTACAACATCTTAGCCAAATTTTGTAAGAATGAGTTGATTGTTTCCCGAGATGTGAGATAAAAACTAAACTTTTTATTGGTGGGCTACCTTACAAAATTGGAGAGAAATAAGTCTCTGTATAGACAAATTTGATGGTTGTATTAGGCACTGCCAGCATACAAAGTAAATGCGTAATTTGTTTCGTTAATAAAATATACCAAGTTAAAATTATTTATATAGCCCCCATTTTGAAAATAAGTGCCTGACCTAATTAAAATATACCAGTTTACGCCATCTGCTGAAGTACTATTTGCTTGCAAAATTTGGTACGAATCTGTCAATTGTTTCACGAAATATGACAAAAAACTTTATTTATTCGCATGGCGCTATCTTACAAAATGGCGGAGAAAATATGCTCCGTGTAGATACAGTTGATAGATGTAATACCTTTTGCCAAAATACAAAGTTATGTTGGAATTGATTACATAATTTGTACTATATGGCATTGTAAGCTTAAATAGCTGGACACAATTTTTAAAATAGGTGTCTGGCATGCTTTAAATATATCACTTAATATAATCTGCATCAGCACTAATTGTTTGCCAAATTTGGTAGGTATCAGTAACTTTTTCTTCGAGATATGACATAATAACTTTATTTATTCGCACGACAATATCTTCCAAAACGGATGACAAAAGTGATTATGTGTTAGTTTATATGATGCTTCTAACAGACACTTTCAGTATGTAAAATTTGGTCGAAAGTTTTTAAATTTTATGACAGATAAACCAAATTAACCTAAAACATTTACATGACCGGCATTTTAAAAATAGGTACCAATTTTAAATTCGATCACTTACATATACTTGACCTGTCATAGTTTTACTTACCTGCCATATTGGGTGTGAATGAGTTTAATAGTTTTTGAGATGTATTGAAAAATCTTTATTTCCTCATTTGATGCTATTTTACAAAGTGGCTTGCCAACAACAATATTCATATAAAAATTTAATGCCTACACGATACTCCGCCAGCATACAAAATGTGGTTAAAATCGGTTTGAATGGTTCCCGAGTTATAATATGTTACCCCAAATATACGAATGGCCGCCATTTTGAAAGTAAGTGCCCGACGTGGTCGAAAACTCTGAGCGTCAGGTGTCCTTACTAAGTACTACATGTGCATCACTTTTGGTGAAATTCGGTCCACGCGTTCAAAAATTGAAAGGGAGACACACACACACGCACACGCACATATCACACACAGCAAACACACAAAAAAAAAACACTTACACACAGACAAGAAAGTTATCTCATAAGCCTTTCTTTCCTTCGAAAAGTAGGCTAAAAATACACCATGTGGTTGAACCANACAGACAAGAAAGTTATCTCATAAGCCTTTCTTTCCTTCGAAAAGTAGGCTAAAAATACACCATGTGGTTGAACCATATATGTTTTATGAGTGGCTGGGAAGCATCTTCACACAATGTTACAAAATGAACCAATGCCAAATGAATTTAAGATGGTTGATTTGTTGCCAAGTGTTAGTAGTCAGGACGTGTTTTCTGTATATTCATTATTGCGTGTTTATGCGTACCTCAGTAAATAAGTTTCCTGGTAGTACATCTTGTTACCAGGAAATATAAAAACGAAGTATGTAATCTCGTAAGGTTTTGTTTTTATCATTAAAATGTATTCAAAGAAAAAAAAAACAAAAAAAATAAATTCGCAATTTTAGAGCTTGCTTGCACAGATTCCTTTAGAGGTAAGTTATAAATTAAACCACAAATTCGTTGTTACATCTGTGATCTGCCATAGCTTATAACAAAGTCTCACTCTTACATCCAATCTACACTTGAAAGCGTTACGATGAAAGTATTGCACGCTGCTTCAATGCCATGCGTATATGAGCGATGGGGCGCTGGGCGCACGAGTTATTTTCGCCCGTATCGCTGTTCCTCGAACGCAAAAAAAATATCTTTGGCCCATGTAACGTGCAATTCTCATGTCTCAAGAGTGATGCTATGAAATTTTGCGTATTATTATTTATTTTAATACTAAATTCAAGTATCTGGAATATTTCAGTGCTGCAGTGTCTGTGGCCTGAAAGATAAACGGATCATGTTTGCTCTACTTTGTTCATCATTGTAGATGCAGTGCTTCTCCTACCCACCTTTTCGGAGGGGATCCGATCGATGACGGTTCGAGCCCAGTACTCCGGCGAACATGGAGTATAAGCTCTGAAGTAATGTTTATTGGTTCAGTCTGATAAGAGTATTAAAAAAAACTTAGTAATGTGCCTTTGTGGCATATTTGTTTGGATAGACTTACAGTACTCGAGTTTTACCGCTTGTTTAATCAATTACATCAACTATTTTTTTCCCCGGCATACGAACATAGTGATAGACGCTACCACGTTGAAGTCATACTTCATGACATATCATATCCACCATCGACCTATGGAGNTACGAACATAGTGATAGACGCTACCACGTTGAAGTCATACTTCATGACATATCATATCCACCATCGACCTATGGAGGGAAAAGGAAATAGTGTAGTTCAGACTAGTCATTGTTGGAACTCATCAAAGGAAACTTACTACGAAAAATTTTATATTTTGTTAACAGAATATTCTAATATTATTGCATCATTTTGTCACTATCAAGTATCTTTTAATTGATGCGTTAAAGCATTATTTGAAATTATATCTTGTCTTGTTTGCAGTCAGGACTAAATTCTTCGTGATAGTAATCTTGAGTTTATTATTTAGGAACATGATGTGTCTAGCTTCCTATTTTCCAATTTTTTCTTTGGGTGTTTTATTACCCACCAATTAAACAGATCATAGTAATCAACGTCTGTCACCAGACGATAGAAGTCGCAGGAGAAAAATCTAGAAAGAGTTCCNTACGAACATAGTGATAGACGCTACCACGTTGAAGTCATACTTCATGACATATCATATCCACCATCGACCTATGGAGAGAAAAGGGAATAGTGTAGTTCAGACTAGTCATTGTTGGAACTCATCAAAGAAAACTTACTACGAAAAATTTTATATTTTATTTACAGAATATTCTAATATTATTGCATAATTTTGTCACTATCAAGTATCTTTTAATTGATGCGTTAAAGCATTATTTCAAATTATACCTTGTCTTGTTTGCAGTCAGGACTAAATTCTTTGTGATAGTAATCTTGAGTTTATTATTTAGGAACATGATGTGTCTAGCTTCCTATTTTCCAATTTTTTCTTTGGGTGTTTTATTACCCACCCATTAAACAGATCATAGTAATCAACGTCTGTCACCAGACGATAGAAGTCGCAGGAGAAAAATCTAGAAAGAGTTCCNCATTAAACAGATCATAGTAATCAACGTCTGTCACCAGACGATAGAAGTCGCAGGAGAAAAATCTAGAAAGAGTTCCAGGTTGTCCTGTTTGTCGATTTGTGATGTTGGTACGGTTTTGTATGGGCTGTGTCTTTTATAACTTTTAAATGCGAGACAATGCCTTTTCATGTAATCTTAAGTTACCTACGGAAAGTGTATGTCACTGAGTGTTTATTCCACCATTTTCGGGTACGTAAATAGTTTCAAAGTTCTTGAGCCTGTTTTGGTACAGTGCTGTAGTTATTCTAAAGGTTTTAGAAAGCTGGGCAATACCAGCATAAACGCGATCTCGAAATGAATCCAAATTTTATCTAATAGTAGAAGTATTTATGCAATGTTTCACCTGTTTTATACTGTTGCTATTTAGTGCAGGCTTCCTTGTCCATTTGCAGTGCTGANTTGCTATTTAGTGCAGGCTTCCTTGTCCATTTGCAGTGCTGACTGTAATTCAGCTTTATCCATAAATTACGCTTTGCTTTGTTTCGTAATTCCCCGTAGCACCTTCATGTGTATAATACCACCTGTTTTCTGCCAGTACTTCAGAACTTTACACTAATCCTATTCGCTACTCACTGTGTGCTTGCCAAACATTCTTTCCAATCTATTTTTGCAACTGGTTCTGAGCCCAGAGGTTTGGATTTCAACTTGACGACTTCTCTGTTGCCTGCCGTTTGTGTAACTGCAACCCGCATGGCTTTAACAGCTTGTCAAGTAATATACCCCGCATGCTTACTTAGTCTTTTTCTTGAATTGACAAGAGAGTCTGTGTAGAATCTCTCTCAACCTACGACATCGTTTCTTTGAATGGTTTTATATTATCTTATCAAAGATGTATGAAATTGGTGCACGTGTCTATTAAACTCTTAATGTTACAATTCTTATACAATTTCAGTAAAATTTTGATGCGCGGTTTGTATTGAAATGGGTTTTCTTNGGTTTGGATTTCAACTTGACGACTTCTCTGTTGCCTGCCGTTTGTGTAACTGCAACCCGCATGGCTTTAACAGCTTCTCAAGTAATATACCCCGCATGCTTACTTAGTCTTTTTCTTGAATTGACAAGAGAGTCTGTGTAGAATCTCTCTCAACCTACGACATCGTTTCTTTGAATGGTTTTATATTATCTTATCAAAGATGTATGAAATTGGTGCACGTGTCTATTCAACTCTTAATGTTACAATTCTTATACAATTTCAGTAAAATTTTGATGCGCGGTTTGTATTGAAATGGGTTTTCTTTGGTGACCAATATTTATATATATAATTCTTCTGTACGTGTGTATGTCACTGAA
The DNA here is from genome assembly GCA_002778355.1 of Clitarchus hookeri. NCBI lineage: Eukaryota > Metazoa > Arthropoda > Insecta > Phasmatodea > Phasmatidae > Clitarchus > Clitarchus hookeri. The sequence goes on along the minus strand of NQII01003383.1, from coordinate 141,337 downwards.
CTCCTCCTAAACGGCTGGACCAACTTTGATGAAATTTTTGTGTGAGTTTGAGTGGGCCCCTGGATGGTTTAGATTCACAATTGGACCCGGTAGGTGGCGCTGCGATCGGGTTCCAGAATTTTTTTTGACTAAATATTTTTTTGTTTTTTAAACATTTTTTGCATATCAGAATATATAACCACAAAATTTCACCCCCCGCCCTATTTTTAAAATGAAAAAAAAAACTATAAGTTTATGAATAATTGACGATGTTTTGATATTTAAGCTTTTTCGCGTACCAGAACATATAAAATTTACGGAGGGTTAAACAACATGTAAGTTTGTTCAACAAATTATTACATGCATAAAATTCAAATATAAGTTACTTATATTTATGTGTTGTGTATTTATTACAGAACAATGCCACGTATTTGTATACGAGGAGGAAATATTGGTCGACGTACACGGAATTCACAAATAGTCCATTCCCGTCGGTTAAATAGAACGGCAGATGGTCAATTGACGGAGAATGCAAATTTAAGAGACCTGGTTGCAAACACACGTGCAAATGAAACTCAAGAGTAACGCAACGAACGCCTTCGAGCTAATGCATTGAGACAAAGACAGGCGCGTCAACGAGCCAACGACGCACACAGAGCACATGAACGACAGCGCCTGCAAGTACTTCGCGCATTGACACGTGCGTCACTTCTCCGCCTTGCGTTCGAATATGAGTCGGACATCGACTATTCGTCACATTCACAAATTGTCATCGGCGCTATGGACAAAGAATGCCAACACTGCCATGCATTCAAATACAAAGGTGAATCGGCCGGTTTCTGCTGAGCGTTTGGAAAAGTTGTACTGCCACCATTGAATTCGCCGCCAGAACCATTGAAAACACTATTGGCTGGAGCCACACCTCAATCAAAATTGTTTTTGCGTAAAATTCGTAAATTCATTTCTTGCTTCCAAATGACATCATCTGGAACAACAAAAATCTTTCAGAATCAGGATGGTCGCAATTTTGAATCAACGTTTATGATTCAGAGCCAAGTGTATCATCAAATTGGTTCTTTAATGTCAATGCCTGATGCCGATCCAAAATTCTTGCAAATCTACTTCATGGGCGATGACGAGCAACAAATAAACACACGCTGCTAATACAACCACATCGAGCAGATGGAGGAGCAAGAAATTGTGGCGACTTTGGAACTGTTTTTGCGAAATCACAACCAGTTGATCCAGTTGTTAAACACTGTTTCAAAGAAACTGAAAAACGACAGCTACTTGATCGTCATCAAAACAGACAAAGTATCATCTGGAGAGCACGCAGGCCGATGCAATGCACCAACCGTTAATGAAGTTGCAGTTGTTATGGTTGGCGATGCATACGTACGTCGAGATATACGGATCCAACGCAGAGATAACACGGTGCAGACAATTCAAGACAGTCGTCGTTCTTACGACGCTTTGCAATATCCATTGATATTTTGGGAAGGAGAAGATGGATATAATTTCAACATCAAACAAAGAAATCCAGCAACAAGTACAATCTACACATTATTTTATTTTTTATTTTTCTGTACGATTAATTTATTTTTGTCTTAAATATATTTTTACTTTGCAGGTGTAGAAACCAACAAGAAAGTGAGCGAGATGAACTTCTACGCATATCGGTTGATGATTCGTGCAAATGAAGACAACAACATTCTCCGGTGCCGCCAGCTGTTTCATCAATACATCATTGANATCGGTTGATGATTCGTGCAAATGAAGACAACAACATTCTCCGGTGCCGCCAGCTGTTTCATCAATACATCATTGATATGTATGCGAAAATTGAAAGCGAGCGATTACGGTACATCAAGTATAATCGAGCGAAGCTGCGTTCTGCGGAGTACATTCATTTACGTGATGCTATTGTCAGTAACGTAGATGGATNGCGAAGCTGCGTTCTGCGGAGTACATTCATTTACGTGATGCTATTGTCAGTAACGTAGATGGATCAACTAATATCAACGACATCGGTACAGCATATATTCTTCCATCATCATATATTGGTAGTCCGCGTCATATGCAAGAATACATTCAAGACGCCATGACTTTCGTGCGCGCGTACGGCCGACCGGATTTGTTCATTACATTTACGTGCAACCCAAACTGGGATGAAATTAAAATGTCGTTATTGCCAGGTAAATCAGCAATGCATCGCCATGATATCACTGCATGTGTCTTCAAACAAAAATTAAAATCGTTGATAAACTTGATTACACATCACTATGTATTCGGCGAAACACGTTGCGGGCTGTATTCTGTTGAATGGAAAAAACGAGATTTGCCACATGCACATATTTTGATTTGGTTGGTCGACAAAGTACGGCGAGAAGAAATTGATAAAATTATTTCAGCGGAAAATTCCGGATCGGAATATCGATCAAGAGTTTTTTGACATTGTTACCGCTTACATTATCCATGGTCCATCCGGTGTTCTCAATATGACGGCACCGTACATGGACAATGGAAAATGTACGAAACGTTTCCCAAAAATGTGTATAAACGATACTGTCACTAATATTGATGGTTATCCATTGCATCGTCGTAGAGACACAGACAATGATGGCCAATAATATCAATTGCGCATGTCAAACGGTGGAAATTCGGCTGACATTGACAATAGCTGGGTGGTTCCGTATTCGCCATTGCTGTCCAAAACCTACAAAGCACACATAAACTTTGGCGCATTTTGAGTTTTCCAATACATAACAGAGACCCTGCTGTTCTACATTTGGCCATGCACCTTGAAAATGGACAGCGTGTTTATTTCACTACCCCAAAAACCACACTAACTGAGTTTTTCGAACTATGCAACCGACCCGGTATTTTCGGTCAATTCGCAAAGACATTAATGTATACTGAGGTGCCACGATTTTTCACGTGGAACAAACAGTCAAAAAAGTGGGACTAACGAAAGCGAGGCGTTCCAGTCCAAGGATACGACAACATATTTATGGGAAATACATAAGGCCGATTATACACAGTCCATCTAAAGCAACGCGAATGCTGCTTCTTGGGTTTGTTGTTGGTTAACGTTCCTGGACAGACTTCCTTCCAATACTTGCGAACAGTCAATGGTATTTTGTACGACGCGTACCACGATGCGTGTCGTGAATTGCATTTGCTGGAAGATGACAACCATTGGGATCTCACACTTACAGATGCAGTACTGAGTTCCTCACCTCATCAAATTCGCCAATTATTCGCAATATTATTGACGACGTTTTCCGTCGAAGGCTTTNCCAATACTTGCGAACAGTCAATGGTATTTTGTACGACGCGTACCACGATGCGTGTTGTGAATTGCATTTGCTGGAAGATGACAACCATTGGGATCTCACACTTACAGATGCAGTACTGAGTTCCTCTCCTCATCAAATTCGCCAATTATTCGCAATATTGTTGACGACGTTTTCCGTCGCAAGCTTCTGCTCTCTGGGAAAAATATAAATATTCCATGAGCGAAGACATTCTGCATCGCATTCGGACCAGTGATCAAGATCCCAATATCGATTTTTCGCCGGAAATATATAACGAGGCGTTAATAAAGATTCAGGATATTTGCATTCTCATTTCGAATATGCCACTCATTCATTTAGGTATGCCATCGCCTAACCACCCAGCAACAGACATCTTTAACAGCTATGTTCATCGCGAACAACAGTTCGATGCGGCCTCTTTGACTACTTTTGTTGCAAATAATGAGTAACTGCTCACTACTGAGCAAAATAACATATACGATCAAATTAATTTGTCAATTACAGCACAACAAGGCGGATTCTTTTCTTTTTGGGCGCACCAGGCGGCACTGGCAAAACATTCCTCATCTAGCTGATACTTGCGCGCATTCCATCACAAAATCATAATGCGTTGGCAATTGCTTCTTCAGGCATTGCAGTGACTTTGCTTGATGGTGAACGGATTGCACATTCAGCACTCAAGTTGCCATTGAACGTTCACACAAATCCAGACGCAATGTGCCAACTAAACTGCGAGAATATCTTTTTGAACTGTTCGACAACCGGGGAACGGAGCCGCTACTCTGAGCCTACGTCCGTCCTCGCCTATCGCGGCCGTGTGAGTCCTTGCCCTGGCATTCCATCATCTCACACCAGCCAATAAAACAAGAGGAGCCCAAACAGCCTATCGCGCGTGACTTCGGATCCAAGCGAACCTCTGTATCCCGGTACCACACGAACCGTGGCGGTCGGTAGGTGTGCGGCCGGTCTGCGGTGCGGGAGGTTCTGGGTTCGAATACTAGGCATGGTATGGGCATTGGTTTAAGTTATATTACAAGTTAGTCATTCCCTGATAAGCCTTCAGGCATAATAACACTGGTAGAAGTTAATAGGCCCTTTCCAATGCAATCAAATGCTCCCCCTTACTCAAACCCGCTGGAGTCATTGATAGCTCACCCCTTGAAAGAGAGTTTTAAAGTTTTCTACCAGCTGGTACTGCTATTGGTACCGTGAGAAAAAGGTTTACCTTCTCTTCCTGCTAATTCGACGTGGAGACATTAATTAACCCCGGTTCATCCATTCTCACTTTTTTCCTACTTATTATTGCTGCTTTACGATTTATTATTTACTTATGCAGAGAATTTTCATGGTTAGTCATACTATCACTAAATTGTAATTTTTTCTTATTAGCTACATAATTTGTTTAAGCATTTTATTGTTAATGTATAATTATCTTTTGTATATCAAAGTATTATTTATTAATTTATAATAATTGGTTTTTATTTTGAATTATGTAAGTCTCATTGTTAAGTGTAAGAAAAGGCACACTAAGACGTAATAAAATAAGAATAAAATAGCATTAGATTATTAAAATTACTTTACATTAATTACTGATCTTATGTGAGATAGATGGAAGTTCGTATCATATTCATACGAACACTATAACTCCAAAAACCATATAAATTATGATTACATTGATATACTATTACCATTTTTGTGTCTATCTAACAAATTGCCTATTACATTTTTTTAAACGTAATAAAAATTCTTTTCGCAATTCTCCTTGTCTGTAAACATAGCCTTCTGTGCCAATTACTTATTCTTACGGCATTTTGTCAAGAGCCAGTGGTAGAACACCAATCTTTGTCGAAAATCAAGCCGGGCATAGGCCTCTCAGTGTTATGAAGTTCAAAAGAAAGCAATTTTATTCATGGGAAATCTACAAGAGGAAGACATTCTTACAATATTACATGTTNTTATGAAGTTCAAAAGAAAGCAATTTTATTCATGGGAAATCTACAAGAGGAAGACATTCTTACAATATTACATGTTTACTGAATGGCGAGTTGGGAATTCCTAAGAATTGAATATAAACATTTTAATTTCAGGCTTTCAAGCCAATGCGATGGAGCAAAACCTTGAAATTAGACTAGTTGTGGGATAAGCTGCAAATTTACAACATGAAGCTACGCATCACTGCGGACAATCGACGGCTCCCAGACTGTCGCCCGTAGCGCAATCATGCAGGGAATGCGAATCTGCTATTTTCAGGGTTTAGTGACACGCGTCCATGACATAACCGCGCGGAACACAAACAAATCAATCATACAACAAGCAGACACGTTCTGCTGTATTACTAGCGGCGTGTCCGAACAAGATTACTTACTGACAGCTCCGCAAACTTGTATCACGTGGGAAAACTAATGGCATGTACATGACGTTTCTGATTCCGCTATTTCATTTAACGGAACATTAGCATACAAGATAAACCTATCTATTGTTCGTGTCGGCATGCATTCTGTTTGCCGTATATTAGTGTTTTCTGAATGCTCAAATTCATCTATGTCGTCTAAATTAATTGTACCATATACACGTCCACCTTTCTAATGTACATAACTCGCACTACATTGTGAATATCATCTTCGAAGTCAACTAAGGACATTTTAAAGGAGCCTTTAAATGTACTCTGCGGTTCTCGCATGTATCCTAATGCTNATCTTCGAAGTCAACTAAGGACATTTTAAAGGAGCCTTTAAATGTACTCTGCGGTTCTCGCATGTATCCTAATGCTCACTGGAGTACTTAAGAATAGTGATGACAACGTTTAAAGAAAAGATTGTTTACTTATTTTAAAATTGTTAATTAAANATCTTCAAAGTCAACTAAGGACATTTTAAAGGAGCCTTTAAATGTACTCTGCGGTTCTCGCATGTATCCTAATGCTGACTGGAGTACTTAAGAATAGTGATGACAACGTTTAAAGAAAAGATTGTTTACTTATTTTAAAATTGTTAATTAAAACTCTAATGTTTAAATGGGGATCCATTGAAACTGGCGAAATCTGAACACATTTGTGTCTCTAACAATTATTGCTCTATGTCACTTTACTATAGCATGGGCATTCAGAGTGAGGACCGTATCAATGTTTACCGTTAAAATGTTTACAGTGGGCTGAAGATTTAAACTAAGCAGGATTTTCAAAGTTGCTCAATAAGCCGTTAAATGTCCACAAAAACCAGCTGATTAATAACGAAAACCGTAACACATTGCATGTCTACATTTGAAATTATGACATTTTGGGTGGGCGCTACGATGGCTTCTTGCAAATGTTAAAAATAAATAAATAAATAAATAAAAGAAAAATTGGAAAAATTTGTTACTATTTCTTGTTTTCAGACTAAATTACACTAAATGTTTTAATAATACTAAAATAATATTATACGAATGTTCACGTCTCCGATTTGGTGAAAGAATTACATAATTTTTGATAGAAGAATTGTTAAAATCAACTTTTTTCAAAAATATTTTGTACTTAACGAACAAGCATCAACCATGAGAGAGTCCCAGAAAAAAAATGGAGCAACAGTTAAGTGACAGATAATGTTAGTACAATGTTGGAAATTTTGAAATGCTGAAAATTTTGAGCCTAATTTCCTTGGAAACATATGCTTATACTATCACGCGAATGTCTGTTGGGGATGCATTTCCCCCTTTAATACATTTTTAACCACCAAACAGATTGTAATACAATTTTTAAGCAATATGAGTTCACTAAGAGCTATTATAACGCAAATATAAAGTAAAATAGAAAAAAAGTGCAATTAATTTAGATAAGTTTGCTACATGCAAATCAAATTTTAAAAAAATAACAAAACATTGCATGCTAACAGTACCAACTAGAACTATCAAATATAAATTGTAGAGAGCCTTTTTTGCACGCCTTTTTGTAAGATATTGCCAGGTGAGCAATTGTAATATTTATGTTGTATTTCGAGTGAATAATTTCCAACGAATTTTGCGAACAAGAAGTGCTGAAGTAGTCCATAGAGTCTTGCGTAATTCAAATGNGAGTCTTGAGTAATTCAAATGGCCCAAGCTCTAATTTAAAAATTACGGCCATATAAATTATTTAGATAGGTTTGTCATGACTATTACAATTTTAACCAAAGTCAAACAAACTTTGTATGCAGACAGTATCTATTAGAATCATCATTTTTGCCAATACAGAACCTCTTTTTTATGTATATTTTGTATAATAGCGCCAAATGAGAAAATAAAGCTTTTATGCCATATCTCGGATACCAATCAACCGATTTATACAAAATTCTGCACACAATAATGATACGGTATTCCATGTATACTTAAATAAATTAAGTGACAAATTTATTTCCAAAATGACGGCCCCGTAAATATTTCAGATCAGTACACAATTTAAAGAAAAAACATTAGACACTTTACAACTGAAGCTGATGCTCCGAATCCTAACTCCGTAATACAGTTGGTTGCACGCCAGCTTACGAAATGCGCGTTTCTAGGTTCGAGTCCAGGGTAAGGTACGTGTGTATTTTTAATTGACTCAATAGTGTTGCATACATCTCTGGCTCCATCTCTAATGCTGTTTCTGTCTACGAGACGTCAAAGCCTACGCTTTTATGAACGTCATCACAGTTATTTTTATAGATGTAGAGGAAAGTAGNATACGGTATTCCATGTATACTTAAATAAATTAAGTGACAAATTTATTTCCAAAATGACGGCCCCGTAAATATTTCATATCAGTACACAATTTAAAGAAAAAACATTAGACACTTTACAACTGAAGCTGATGCTCCGAATCCTAACTCCGTAATACAGTTGGTTGCACGCCAGCTTACGAAATGAGCGTTTCTAGGTTCGAGTCCAGGGTAAGGTACGTGTGTATTTTTAATTGACTCAATAGTGTTGCATACATCTCTGGCTCCATCTCTAATGCTGTTGCTGTCTACGAGACGTCAAAGCCTACGCTTTTATGAACGTCATCACAGTTATTTTTATAGATGTAGAGGAAAGTAGGCTAGCTGGTTATATCGATAACTTCTGTTTTAAAACTGCATATTTGTATTGTCGGCTGTAAAAAAAAGGTTAAGCTTTAAGTTATACGGTTATTAATCGGAATTTAAAAGCGGCGGAATGGTATTCTGAAGTGATGGGGTGGGACGAACTGTCCACATTAAAAGAAAAGTAGACAGTAGGGTAGATATAACAAATAAACTTAAATATCTGTATTGCTGCCATTTTGAAAACAATTGCCTGATCTATTTAAATCGCATATGTATACATGGGCTACCATAGTATTTTCTACGTGACACATTTGGCGAGAATCGGTATTTTTTATGTAGTATTCTATTCTAAAATGGTGGAGCAACAATAATATCCTTCTCTAAAGTCAATGCTTACATGATGCGCTGTCAACATACAAAATTGGTTGAATGTTTCCCAAGCTATTTTATAGCAAACTAAATTTTAAATTTCCTGCCATTTTGAATATAAGCGCCCCACGTGTTCGAAAACTATAAAATACCGATGTTCTTACTAAGTACAATAGATGTACCGAATTAGGTGAAATTTGGATTACGCGTTCAAAAGTTTTTGGGACACACTCACACAGAAAAAAAACACGCACAAAACACACACACAACACATACATACACAACACATACATACACAAAACACACATACACATACGCCGGCAGGGAAGAGATCTCATAAACCTTTCTTTCCTTCGGAAAGTGGGTTATTATCAGGGGAAGTAACTCACATTATTTACACACACGGACAAATTTATGCAATATTTGGTAACGATGCTTTAACATTTCAAGGAAATATTCTTACGTAGCTTCTTTATATATTTATACTGGAAGCAGCAGTGAAAACAGGGAGTAGTTAATGGCTGCAAAATTACAGAAGCCATAGTGTTTATTGCAGTTATTTTTGATGACGTAATTGATTATAGACTCAGCAAGGTTACGTTAAAACTGGACAATAATTTGTTTTCGAATAATATATACGCAACTTTAGACATCCCTTATCGGGATTGGTGATGGTTGTGGCAGATTGAAACTAGCTTTTCAATCCCACAGGATACAGAACAAACTCTCAACCTAATCTCCACAAATCTAGCCTAAGGAACCTGTTAGGCCGACGGTAAGGGATGGGATGCATGAAACTCCATAAATCTCACCAGATGCAATAAAATAAAATAAATTATTTGACCCCTTTTTGTTTCCAAATTGGCAATGAGGGGAAACAATATTTAAATAACAAAACATACATTCACGTAAGATTTCTTAACATAATAATCTGTGACATTTATCGTTTATGCTTTCTCAATACGCCACATTAGATGCAAAATGGGCATTTGGGACAGGATTCATGATTCGGAGCTCGGAACCACCAGCTACCTCGGTTGTCGAGGTGGCCTGGGACGGCTAGCGCAACGAAAATTTCCGTTTTTTCCCCCTTAAAATGGTCCATTTAGCATTCGAAAAAGCCTGTTTTGACTCCAAAAGTTCTCTTTACTAACCTCCCTCCCAGCCTCAAACCTTCCTAAATTTCCAAAAATTTGGGAAATAAGTGATTGCACCTCAATGTGGTTAACTGTCTCTTCAATGTGGCTGAGGTATCCCGGAAAGCAGCTACAATGTGGAACCTAAGGAGTCAATATTTTTTTTGTAAAAATAACTATTTTAAAAATTTTAATAAATTTTTATAGATAAAATTTTAAAGGCGTAATTAGATGTAAGAGGTATGCACTCCCCTCCCAATAATCAAAACTCAGTACCGTCACCCTACCTTACCAGCACCTTAACCTTCATCCAATATCGTCACCCCACCTTACCACCTGGCCGACTACCCCACCTCACCGACCAACATCAAACTCATTTCTTAAATAAAAATATCTAATAATTAAAGCGATTTACATCACTGCCCAAAATACAGTCGGAAATTATATTCACAATATCAATACATACACCCCACACTTAAATGTTGTAGATCTCGCACTTTCTTGTGGCAGCTTGTAAAATTAAAACCAACTCGGTGGCGCCTCTTCTGGACCCACGACCGTCGTCTCTATTTTATTTATGCCAGGTACCGTCAACTGCTGAGACGAACTGCCTCTCACCAAAGTCTCTATCAAATTATGCTCTGTAACATGAACCCACCAACATATATATATATATATTTATATATATATCCGCACGTGACATCATGCAGATGATGTAGTGCACCATTGCAGGCGATAAAGCAGGTTATTTTGCAACTGGTGATAAGCTGTTGAGTGATACACCCGTACTCGTTATAGGCATTGAAACGTAGGAATTACAAGAGCGAGACGATGTTACTTGTGTCAATAACACAGGTGATGAAGGTTGCAGCAGACCAGATATAAATTTCTCAGCACTGTAGGCCCCTTAGAGAAGTAACCATCGCCGATCCATAGGCTTCTTACTTACCTAGGCTCCTTGCACATATACAAGTTGTGACAACATGAAATGTGGATATTTCCATCTGTTCGTAATCCAAACCAAAGACAAGGATATCAATATATTGCGTATGTGTTGAGTAGTCCCAATCCACTCGACTTTCACGAATACTAATGAAGCTCGAAGGCATGAAAATAATGCATGTGTAAGGTGTATCGTCCGCATGGGATAGCGATGGGAGAAGTATTCTAAACTATTGGCATGCACCGACAGTTAAAATAGGCATTTTTTAAGATGTAAAAGTGCTATAACATCCTCCGACGTTGAACGGGCAGACCATCCTTCCTCTGTGGAGTTAACAGCGAAAACTGGTGCTAGTGCAGCTTCAACTGGTGAAACAGAAGCTACACCTACCAATTCGTCATCGCAACCTACGAAAATAACATGNGTGCTAGTGCAGCTTCAACTGGTGAAACAGAAGCTACACCTACCAATTCGTCATCGCAACCTACGAAAATAACATGTGAGATGAAGCTAATGCAAATTTATTTTTCCTGAAGTATTCTGCATTCAGGGGTCTTCTAAAAGATTATGTTACTGCGAATCTGACAGTTTCGACGGAAGATGTTTGTTCATTTTTTGCATATATAAAACAAAATTTAATGAACCAACTTACAGAGGAGGTGGAAAAATGCGGAGGTGTGAAATATAATATATGGCTGGAATGCAGCTATAGTAAACCAGAGCCGTACAATCATGAGCTCGCAAGGAAGGCATTCAAGACCTCGAACGTACCTATCTATAATGTAAACAACATCAAAGAGAGTGTTGAAAACAGTATACATCACCTCCTATAATAAATAAGAGCTTAAAAAATCATTAAATATAATGAACGAAAGGACACCCATTTAAACAACGAAAGGGGAAGGCGAACACAGCAAAGTACACACACGACATGAAATCCCATATGATTATGAAGAAACCCTTCAAATATGCCATCCTTGGAAATTACTGTAAATTAAGCACTTAAAGAAGCACACTAAACCAAAAAAATCGTGTAATAAATTTGGAATAAACGTAGCCGAGAGCGTAACCTAGTGCCATCGTAATACGGATCCGTACTCTGTTTGGGAAGAAAACCAAAAAAATCTCGTCGCTTAAATATGAAATCATACTCCAAACTTACCCGGAAAGGAAAAAATCAGAATTTCTATAGACAAAGAAAAGTAATTTTTTCTATGGCAATTCACATCCTGTTTTCTATTAATCTTTTTAATCGCTATAGCTTTGCGGGTTATTTGACTGTCTCCACCGATACTACATTTTTAAAGTGTTTTTTAAATGTTTTAAAGTATTTATATTATAAAAAGGAGACTTTGCTGCGTACTTAAGGCTGCCCTCCTCTTTTGCAATTGCTCATATTTACAAGTCTAGTCAGTGTAACGCTTTAATTGTATTCTGCAAATTATTATTGCTTTAAATNTTGCAATTGCTCATATTTACAAGTCTAGTCAGTGTAACGCTTTAATTGTATTCTGCAAATTATTATTGCTTTAAATCGTTGCTCTGTTTTGGTAATTTGCATATTATGTTATAAATATTCTCTAAATTACTAAGCAATTCATTGATTTATTCTAAGTTTTGTAAAATGTTTTCTTAAATTTGGAATATTTGGCATGGATCTAGAATCTAGTAACGCTTCTGATTATCCGTTTTAATAAATGTAAAAGTTGTTTGTAGTCATTTTTAAGGTACTGTGACATTATAAATATTTATTTGGCAAAATACAGGCATTAAATAGGTATTGTTGTTTGTAATTTTTTGTGCTTCAGCACTAACAATTTCTGCGCGAACTCCAGTATATTGTTTTCTTATATCTGCATTTTGTATTTGTTGCAGAAATGGCTGAGGTCGGATTCATCTACGCCTTGAAGAAGATGAACTTTCAAATTTTTTGCGAGACCTCGAGTACGACGTGGACGAATCGACGACCGTAGCTGAGCTGCGCCGAGCTGCGGTGGGCTGTTGACGTAAACAATTTACGAGAGTGCAACCCTCTGAGCGAGTGGACCCGGTGAGTATCACCAACGGCCCGCCCAAAGTAGATGATTTATTTTTGGTGTCCTTTAAGAGCCTACCTTCTTTGACATCCTTAGAACCCGTAAGTATCTTACATTTCTTCATTGCAGTGAGTAAAATAGCAAGTCTATTTTTGAGTTCTGAGGATGGTCGCCTAAAAGCCATTGCGATTTAATGTGAAGGGTTTATTTTACAATTACTTCGTGAGGAAATTACGTCATTATAAGGTGTTACCTTTGTGAGCTATAAACGCAGGGTGTTCCAGGCTTTGTTCTCCTGCGCGCCAAGCGCCAATGTGAATGTGACTTTATCTATAGATTTTAAAAGCCGGGCGAGCCTATGTATGACTTTGTTGAACCGTTTGTGCATTTCAAGATCCCTTATGTTTATAAATGAGTGAAACCGAACTGGCTAGTGTCATCATTGATAAATTGGCTCCTCACGTACTAGCGCAATGCATGCTCGTTTCTGTTACACGTAACTTACGTAAGCTACGCCAGCTTTCTGTAGAGGTGCGAGGTCACCTTGTTGCCTCTAGTGAGTATCGTGCTTGTTTTCCACCTGCCGTACGAGCCGACCGCGATTCCAACTCCGCGTCGTCCAGCCAAATTTTCAATATACAGACTGTCGAGCAACGCGGTTCCTCCGTGCGTTGCTGTAATTGTGCAGTTCAGAGACACGTGGCAAGAAATTGTCAATACAGCAGGCGTACGACGTCTGAGAGAAAATGTTTTCAATGCGGTGAGCTCGGGCACCTGCGCAGATCCTGTCCTAGGGCGGGAAACGAAAAACAACTGGAAATAGGCGCTGGTCTTCCAGTCGAGTTAAAGATAAAGAAAGTCTCGCGCGGTATTAGGAAGGGTACGTGTTGATCACTTGTGGGGATAAGGATTTTTCCACCTTTGTTGACACTGGGGCTACCCATCGTGTCTTAAGTAATTTCTGAAACGACTCGTGGATTAAAAGATCGTTTCCAAAGGGCGTGTCATACGTATGTCAGATAAACGTTTGTGTATCGCTAACGGCGACGTCGTTAGGAGCAATGTAGTAGTGAACCTACATTTTAAGATTGGTGGGTTTTCATTGACGTTTCCCTTCTGGGTTTTCTCACCTTTCACATGACGTTGTTTTAGGCCTCGAATTTCTGGGAAAGACTANCATTGACGTTTCCCTTCTGGGTTTTCTCACCTTTCACATGACGTTGTTTTAGGCCTCGAATTTCTGGGAAAGACTAAGGCGTCAGTTAACATCGACGAATGGGTTTGCTCCGGACATCAGGATTGCCCTTCAGGTCGACGCTGTTCCGTATGTGTTCTCTCCTTTATTTGATGGCGCGAGTTCTGCTACTGATTTTCAAGTATGATTGAATCAGTTGAATGAGGAATTTAGTGATGTAATTTCTTTGCGCATAGGTAAATGGGATGTCCTACCCTATAAGTTCTCGTTGACGGATGATATTCCTGTGCGCGACAAACATTTTAAATCTCTCCCTCCTAAGCACTAAGACTTCCGGGAAATTATAAACAAATTGTTAAAAGCTGGCGTAATAGTTACATTCACGTCAGATTATTGTTCACCGGGTTTTTGGTGCGTAGAAAGGAAAGGGACAAGTATCGTTTGGTGGTTAACCATTCCCTGGTAAACAACCAAACTTCGTAAAGATCCTTTTCCGTTGCCTATCATCGATTGCGCCCTTTAACCTTTTTGTAAAGCCCGTGTGTTTTCAGTGCTATATTTAAATAATAGCTTTCACCAATGTTACTAGATCCCTTTGGTAGGTAGTATACGGCATTTACGTATAACACCCTGGAGCCTGTATGAGTTTACAAACTTTCCAATGGGTTCCAAATTTCGGCAGCCCAGCCTTGTTGAGAGAGTTAGATCATGTTCTGTCTGAATTTAAATTCAAATCACTTTTTTATTACATCGATGGCATAATTGTGTACAGTGATGATCTTGAGTCTCACCTGTCCCACTTGCGTCAGGTCCTCAAAATGCGGGAAGTTGGTTTGACAGAAAATCCTGATAAAGTTAACTTGGTATCGGATAAGGTGAAATTTCTGGAATATTTGCTCTGTCAGGGTAGTCTGATGATTGATCCCGACAACGTGGCCCCTATATTTAATTTCCCTGACCCTAAGACCTTGAACGGAGTGCAGACATTTTTGGGGACATTAGGTTATTACTCCCGCTTCATAGAGCTTTTTTTTTACGAAGGGAGTTGAACTTCAGTGTGCTTAGGAGCAGGAACTCTGCCTTCTACCTGTTTAAGGAAAAATAGTTTCACCTCCGGTGCTCCTTCTACCGGACTTCTCGTGCCGCTTTGTGATTCAAGTTGATGCCTCGTCGCTGGATTTAGGCACCGTCCTAAGTCAGCGGACAGAGTTGGGTTTGGTACCAGTGGCTTTCGCTAGTCTAAGCCTTACTGAGACGGAACGAATGCTGGGAATCTATGAGAAGGAAACCCTGATATGCATATTTTTTTGGGGGTTGAGAAATTTACATCGTATATTGAACACGACGATTGAGATCCTTACACCGATAATAAGGCTTTACGTTGGGTCCGAAAACCAGGTGGCTGATGCCTTATCAAGAATGTATGATCCGGCAGATTTTGAAACGGACGAAATGGTAGCTCCTGAGGGATCTCTCAATATGCTCGTAAGATCGTTGTACCCGAGTCACCTAGATCTATGGTGTTGTCCTACTTTTACGATTCCGTGTTTGGCGGACATATTGGTGCAAGTTAGACTTTTAATAAAATTGCTTTACAGTTTGCCTGGCCTAGTCTTCAGGGGCGACGTTTCTGGCTTTGTGCGTTCGTGTGACCTGTGTCAAAAGTGTAAGCAGGCTCAGCATGCTAACATTGTGCAGACTGTGATGCAGATTCCCCAGTGTCCTTGGAGCACGGTTCAATAGGATATATTTTATCCTTAAGTTAGATTTAAAAAGAGTAATGCATGTATTTTAATTTTGCTGGATATTTTGACTAAATTTGTTATTTTGTTACCACTGCGAAACATGAAAGCGTCGTCCATTGTTAAAGCACCCACCGATCAGGCGTGGAAGGTGTTTAGTGCTCCTGTACATATTGTTCCAGATAATGGCATGTATTTCACCTTTAATGTTTTTAAGAACATGTGTTTTCACTGGGCTATCAAACATTTTACTTCTAGTCCTTACTACAATAATGGTAATCAGGCAGATAGATTTAACAAGAATCTTAAGGATTGCTTAACCATTTTCTATAATCAGGACTATACTATGTAGGGTCAGGATTTGAATTTCATAAAATGTAGTATTCAATAGGGCCTTACATGATTCCACAGGAGTTCCACACTCTCTCCCTTTCCTTGCTCGTCAGCTTAGTAATCCATTACTTAATATTTGGAATATCCCCCATTTTCTCTCCCCACTTGGTGACACTGACCGAGATCGCCTGCTTGAGGAGGTGCACCGTAGACTCGGGGCAGTTAGCTGCAGGTAACAGCTAAGATGGACCAGGGCATGTTACCAGTTAGTTGCAAGTCAAGGAACCTGGTCTTATGTAAGAATTATTTGTTGGCTGATATGAGGAAGGATATAACGGGGAAACAGATACCAAAGTTTCTTGGTCCGTTTAAGATAAATAAATTTCTAGGTCCTAACACTGTTAGTCTTGTGTCTCCCAGCTCAAACCGGTTATTTAGAAAGGCACATGTGTCTCATTTGAAACCTTATTTGCAACGAAATTAATGGTTACTTGATTATGTTTTGTACGTACAATTCGGCTGATCATGTTTAACTCTGTTTAACGTTGTTTCCCAAATCCTTTTCCTGTGTTATCTTTTTTGTTCTGTATTCCCTTTTATAATCCATCGTTATTAGGCATGCTTCCCTTCTTCCCATCGAATCGCGCTGAGGCCATCATGCGCCGCCGCCATCGTGCTGAGGAGATATGTTTCGCATCGTCTCGGGAGGAGGCAGTACTTCAACTGGTATCTCCATCCGCAACCCTCCTTGATGCTGACATGCTGCTGTACCATGTGCACGACAAGAGACCGCTCTGATGGTGCTGAGTGGTTCTCCACTTGGCTGCCCACCGCCCCCGGAAATTACATCGACTACATTGTCAACTACAACCTCATGAAGGAGCTGATCACTCCAAATATAGTGCAAATTGTTGCTGGACTGTTCTGCCTGATGTTCTGCATGTAACTTGGAAGTCTATTATATTTATTGACTTTTATTCTATTTTTCAATCTATACTTCAGTATATACGAATTTTCTATATTTTGTATTTGTGTACTATTTGAATGTTTTTTGTCAAGATGTTCAGAGACTGGTGTCAAGAGCACAGGGTTTGGGGTGGGGGTTGCGATACTAGCGCTCGCCGCGCCAGACGTCGTCATATTTTTATACTCTGCAGGGTGGCTTCCTCTTTGCCCGGCTCGGATCCCCTCCGTTTTCTTCCCCTTTTCACCTTCAGGTGATTTCCTGTTCACTCGTGCATCATAATTTATTTGTCAACAGGGCAATTTATTTAAGTCGTTGCACACCTTGAGCTCCTTCTATTCTACGCCCGGTTGCCGCCTGTACGAGTCCCAGAGGAGCTGCAACATGATTTAAGCTGTCAAATTTGTCATCCTTAGGACGTTTGGTGTGATGAGGCACCATTTATTATATTTTGTTGACTGAGTTGCCGTGATGTGGGAGCAATTTGAAACGGTGAGTTGTGGATAGCGAGTTGTGTGTTAGCTGGGCCATTTTTAAATTGTCTTTAACCGTTTGTGTGGCGTAGATGTGTTGTCTTGGGCATGCGAATAGTAAGCGTTTTATTTATTTATTTATTTTGCGGCTTAACTAAAACCCTAGCTTTACTGTGTGTTTCCAGTTTGAACGTGCAGTGTCTAGTTTTGTTTGCTGCCCATGAATGTTTCTAACTTCTTTTAATATGCTTCGTGTCCACTACTCTCGCGTTGGACGTAGTAACTTTCAAACATATTGGTTTATTATATTTTAATCGCTGGAGCTTTGACGGGTTATTTGACTGCCTCCACCAATACTAAATTTTTAAAAAGGGTTTTAAATAATTTTACTCTAAATAGAAGGCTTTACAGGGCTCCTAAGGCTGCTCTCCTCTTTTACGATTGCTCATATTTACTAGTCTAGTCAGCGTAACGCTTTAATTGTATTCTGCAGATTATTATTGTTTTAAACCATTGTATTGTTTTGGTAATTTGCATGTTATGTTTTAAATACTTTCCTTTTTACTGAGCAATTCAATGATTTAATCTAAGTTTTGTAAAATATTTTGTTAAACTTAAAATATTTTGTATGGATCTGGAATCCAGTAACGTTTGTGAATATCAGTTTTAATAAATTACAATGTTGTTTGTAACCATTTTTAGGGTGCTGTGTCATTATAAATATTTATTTGGCAAAATACATGTATTAAATTAATTTTGTTGTTTGTAACTTTTTGTGCTTCGGCACAAAGTTCTTGTCCGACCCGCTCTGCACCTAGACGCAACCATTGCTGCTATGATGAGGGCCCTATTTCATCACCAGGTATTGTAATTTTCGGCAATCATTCTTAATTGGTTGAAACCTTGTACGGGGAATTGTGACAAACCGTCACATCCTCCTACCCTTGAATGCGCATCACGTAGCGTAGAAAATCCACTCATAACCCCACCGTGCTGGGTGGCCAGTCCTGGCCGTGGGTCCTTTTCATCTTGCAGATAACATTGAACACCAAAATTCAGGAACCAAGTATCGTAG
>NQII01003383.1:83899-122714 GCA_002778355.1 Clitarchus hookeri | reverse complement strand
GGGGGGGGGGTGTCGGAAGGGTGGTTCAACTTGTAACTTTTAAAAAATACGTAACTTTTTTAATCCTTTTAAATAATACTAACATTAAGCTAGGTGCAATAACTCCTTTAAATTTTATAACACTTAGCTTATTAAAGTATTCATTACAAAATACCAAAACTTTTATAGTGTGAAAAAATTTACCTATTTATTTATTTATCCTTTTAAAACTTTTCATAAAAAAAATATTCATAGTAATTGTATCACTTTTTTTTTCAAATTTTTATTACAAATGCGTGGATAATTTACATCCTTTTATCCTCCTATTTTAGAGAAACAGAACCTTACAAATGGGGCAGAAGGAGGGGTGGAAGTGTATAAAATCACGGTTTTTTGTACCTGATACTTTTAACACTGGCTACTATGCACCTTTTCAGTCTTGTTTGGAGAATTTGCGCTAGCAATTAGCCACGTGACCGTAGTTAAAAATGTGACAATTTTAAACAGGCCTTTCCATTTTACGGCCAACTTAGAGCGAAATAGTCTGCTTTGGAGCTAAGGTGATGAACTTCAATTAACACTAAGTTACCAGGCCTTAGACTCACGTCTTTATATAAGGTGTTCGTTTTATCACTCATTAATTTTATTGTATTATACCTAAGTACGTGACACTTCTTTCCATATGGTTACTGGGTCTTCTTTTGCCATATTCTCTAAACAAATATCTTGTTATGACCAAGCATTTACTAATGGATCGAGCAATCGCCGACAAAGGAAAACTTCAGCGGTCGTGAATTTATGAGCGGGATGAATAACATTATTAAAGTATAAAAACAACAGACGTTATGTACCAGATTGAAANCGGTCGTGAATTTATGAGCGGGATGAATAACATTATTAAAGTATAAAAACAACAGACGTTATGTACCAGATTGAAAACTGCGTAACACAATCATAATATTCCTGCTAACGCGATAGAATAAATTTGTGTAGATAGTACGGGGATGTCTGCACCATTTTTACAACCCATAAAAAATTAAGGTCTCTAAACCACCCAACAGAAAGTAAGTGCCATTATCCGTTACCACAAACTCAGGAGAACCAGAATCAGTATACAATATTTGAATAACTGTTTTATAAGTTCCAGTTTTTATTGGCCGTAAAGGAAAGAAAAAACAAAATTTGCTAAAACTATCTATTGCTGGCAACAAATAAAGAAAACCAGAGGTACTTCTAGGTAAGATTCCAATAACAACTGTATATATCCTTTCCCATGGATAGGAAGCTAGAGATCCTTCATTCAGAATTCTGATTTTTAGGTTTTGGGTGTTGACACTCTTCACACACTTTAACCCGTCCTTCTAAATTCTTTCAGACTCCTGGCCACGTAAACAATTCTAGTACACTCTAAATGGTTTTGTCTCGCCCCGTGTGTCCTCCAAAATGCGATTTATATTAATACTTATATACCATATGGCGTGATTCTTTTGGAACAAAAACTCTAAAATTTCCTTTTTTGTCCATTGTCTTAACAATGCCTTATAAATAACATAAGTAGTTGTTCCTTGTGTTATTTCAGCACATATTTGTTGAGGTTATGTGTCAGCTTTTTGATAGTCTGTTATATTCATAAACATACTAGGAAATCTCTGAAGCGTATTTATTCCTACCTCAATTATACACTCGGTTGTATTGATCTTATCTACAACATTTAATTCTGCTTGCGTGAACCTATCAAATTTATTCTCTCAAAACATACGTGAAAGTGCGTCCACGACTGCATTTCCTGTGCCTTTTATATATTGTACGTCACATTTGAAACGTGATAAACGTAATAGTCATCTAGCAAGACGCCCAGCAGATTTTAGAGATTTGAATAACCAACTTGTTTGTCTGTAAACTATTAAGAGGGTGCGCGATCTAGGTAATCAGCAAATCGATCCATCACCCAAATACAGCTAAGGTATTCTTTCTCGTAGATGAAATACTTTATTTCTGCACTCGTCAACCGTTTACTAGCACACGCAACTGGCACATATAACCCATTTTCCTTTTGGCTTAACACCACAACTAAACCCATAGAACTTGCATCATTATGAAAAAAAAATTCCTTCTCAAAATTTGGTAGATGTAAAATAGGAGGGGTTTCCAAGCATTCCTTCAACTTTTGAAAAGCCTATTATTGTTCATTTTCCGATACAAATTCTACCCACTTCTTTTTTAACTTATTTAAAGGGCCTGTTAACTGTAAACAATTTGGAATAAATTTATTATTAAAAGTAACCATCTCTAAGACACGTTTTAACCCACGTACACTTTTTGGCTGCTGAAAATTTATAATTACCATAAATTTTTCTGGGTCCGTACGCAAACTGCCTTCTGAAATTATGAAACCTAAGTAGCAAACATGTTGCTCAGCCCAACTTACTTTATCTGGATTCACAGTCAACCCAGCGTCTCGTAATGCCTCCAAAACCACACGTATGTGCTTTAAATGCTCTTCTAACGTGGAATCATAATTGTACACGTCGTCAATACATGTGAAAAACGAAATCATGAAGATAAATACCCAACACATAATTTAACACACGTGAAATTCCTTGAGGCCCTACATTTACGCCTATCGGGAGACGTGTCCACTGAAATAATCCCCAAGTTGTACAAAAGGCAAGGAGTTTCCTAGACAGAGGGTGCAATTCACACTGCAAAAAGGGTGAATTTAATTCCAAAATGATGAAGTATTTTGCCTTACTGAAATTCTTGAAATACTCTCTTCATTACTAGCATAGGGTAAGCATTAAAACATAATTTTTTTTATCTTGCGGTAATCACAAATAAGACGGTACTGACCTGGAGTTTTTTGACAATAAAACAGATGGACTAGCATACGCACTTTTTGACGTCTCAATAATTCCCTGTTCCTGCAAATCTGATACTATATGCTTAAAAATGTTCAGTTTCGGTGCAGTAATCTGATAGGGAACAGAAACCACTGGTTAATTATCTTTCAAATTTAAAAGAACCGGAACCTGTGAGCAATGCCCCAGCTTACCTGTTATAACATCACAGAATTCAGCTTTTATTTTCATTATTTCTTTTTCAAATCCATCATTATTTTGAAGTAACTGAATCTTTCGCACATACATCGAGTAGCTTATCAATTTAACAGGAATATCAGAAGCAATACTAAAAGTTAAACACCTTTTTGCTACATCAATAAACGCCTGGGTTTTTCCCAAAAACTCCAGCCGTAAAATAGCATCATGAGACAACTTTTCTAATAAACGGAATTGTACCTTCCCCGAGAAATTTTCAATCTTTATCTATACAACAACTCCGGCATTCGAACGAATCAAATCTCCGTCGGCTAGTGAAAAAACTACATTTCCAGCATTTTTTATTACATCAGTTCCCACAGGATTTCCTCACATCAAGGTATAAAAAACTCATGACGCATAAGTGACACGGAAGCACCCGAATCAATTAAAGATGATAATTCAAGGTTCCCTACTATGACCGGAACAAAAAGTAAACTTTACCTTTTCCGAAATACATTATTTACACAACCTATTACAGCAGGTTTTTTTCACGTAATAGACAGTGAAATGGTTTATATCCCGTATTTTAACTTATTAAACACGCAAAAACGCTTTTTTCTTTTACTGAAGTGCCTTCCTCTACATTTCCTAAATCGTCCTTTTTATTTTACGGTCCTTTATCAGGTTCGTCTCGAACTACGCGGATTTCCTCATATATACCTTTATTTTTATAGAAATATTTTTCAGTAACGTGATTTGTGCGAAAGACTGAAGTTTTGATTTCACCGACTTTACCAATCCATCAACTATTTTATAAAAGCATTTTTCGGTGGTATGATTAGTACGAAAACAAATGCTACATTGCCGTTTTACCTTTGCTTATACCTTTATGTTACATTCTCCCACTGTCAATTCTACTTCGGTAACCAAGTTTAAAAATTCTTGAAATTTAGTGTGTTTGCATGCAAAAGTAAACAACTTATTTCTTCCTGGAAGCAAACTGTAAAATATAACTTAAACGGCATGTGACTCGTCGCAGTGCAACCCTAGCATTTCTACCAACCTAATTGTTACCGATACATACTCTTTCATGGAAACACCCGGTTTTTGTACTCTTTCTAAATTTTTCATCCGATATCTAGCAATGACTAAAGGAGTTCCTACTTGACATAACATTTCCTGGCTAAACTGTGAAAACGCCCATTTTTCTGTCATAGTCTGACTCACTACAGGTTGCAAAATTTCAGGAACTCTGAATAATGACAGATCATATATTATGTTGTTTGCNTCATAGTCTGACTCACTACAGGTTGCAAAATTTCAGGAACTCTGAATAATGACAGATCATATATTATGTTGTTTGCACATACATTTAGAGCAAACACCCGGGAAAATCCTACTAGGAAAGAAGTTCCGTTATCTACATTTACTACTGATATAGATGTTAGCATTTATTCTATACTACGGGAAACGTATTTAAGGGATTTCAAAAAGGAGCAAACTCACTCTCAGAAATTTCAGTGACGCCTTCCTTTCGGACAAGTNAAACGTATTTAAGGGATTTCAAAAAGGAGCAAACTCACTCTCAGAAATTTCAGTGACGCCTTCCTTTCGGACAAGTCCTCACAATGACTGCCGCAATACATCAATTGAATCATCTGCATTGTACGCAATGCCCGAATCCTACATTACAGCCTGAAGCGATTCCTTTGTAAGAGACTGTAACCAGGTTGTTTCACAGTGCTCACACCAGCTGAAAGCATCCTTGGTATTAGCGGTAGCAGTTACAAAATTTAAAGTTTTTCACTTCCCCCTAAACGTACTTCACAAAACACACAAAAATGAAGTCATATTTGACTTTGCTCACACTTACGGGAAGCAGATTGACGCAGCTATCTGTCTACATGCATCGGATAGCCTCCGAAACATAAGACAGGTTATATAAGTCCTTCCTTCCCTTCAGGTTTTGGTTTTTTGTTAATACTTAACCTTTATAGTTTTTACTTCAAGCAGAGAAAAACAACCCCCAGGAGGCGGTGAACAAATCGTAAGTAAATGTATTGAATGAATAAAAGTTTTTTTTTAACACTTTATATAATTCAGTGATGCTACAAAAACGGTTACTTATCTTTAACCAACAATGTTATCACCCACAACATTAAATTGTTAAAAAATCTTTAACATTTTTTAACAATTATCTTAAAACCCTACCAAAACACAGTTAACACACACAATTTTAAATATGGACATCTTACTCCTTTCTCACGTCACCCCTCCCCCATAGGTTTTCCAAAAGGAGGAAAAATCCCCCTAAATGTCTGTTCCCAAAGCCAGGTTCTCTCTGTCTTCAATAAGCCCCAAAAATGAATTTTTATACTAAATTCCTGGATTATAGAAGCAATAATTTCTTCGATCTCTTCTTATTGGTCAATTAAAACCACCGCCGAGCCCTGGTGGCCGAAAGTCGTCTGCTAGAGCAGGTGTAAGAGGGTTATGAGAGGGAAGGTGATCGCCTCACCACATGCTGTCCCCTCGTATTAGTTATTGCCCGACCTGATCTGCAGCTAGACGCGACACTTGCTGCTCTGATGATGGCCCTATTCCATTACCAGGTATGGTAATTTTCGGCGATCATTCTTGACGGTTGAAACTTCGTACAGGCAAATGTGACAACCCGTCACAGAATATAAAGAAATTCAGTGTGGACTTAGGCACATATGATTCAGACCCCACCTGAAAAAAATTACGATGTCTTATAATACATAGCTGGCCGGCCTTTCAAAAAATAAGAAAAAACTTTTAAATACTAGTTTTCATAAGCCAAATATGCATTTATTGAAAAGAATAATAACTAAACGCTCAATACATTAAATATTTCTGTAATTATACAAGGGAATGACAGCCTCTTAGTTCGGATGTAATAAACAACATTTAAGAATAGCTCTTTGAGGCTATTTGTGTACCTCTGTAGTCAGAGCACCTGACTTCTAATCGAAAGGTTATGGGTTCAAATCCCATTCTTCAAATAAACGTTTTTTTTTTAATGTTATCAGCTGCCTTACGAAAGTGTAAAATTTACATAATTCAAATTTTAAAATCTATTTTGCTTTATAAATTCATTTTCGATACATAAAAATACATTGAAATTTTAACTTTTAAAAAGTAACTTTTGAAATAATTTTATTGACTCCTCAGATTCATCATTGCGGCTGATTTTCGGGATACCTCAGCCACATTAAGGAGACAGTCAGCCAAATTGAGGAATAAGCTATTTTTTGCAAATATTTTGTCATTTTAGGAGTGTGGGGGGGGGGATGGTAGATAGGAAAGATAAATTTTGGGGACAAAAAGTATTTTTAGAAAGCTAAACAACCCATTTTGAGGGAAAAACGGGAAATTTCTAAGTGCCGGCCACCCCAGACCGACTCGCCATCCGAGGTGACTGGTGGCTCCAAGCTCCGAATCATGAATCCTGCCTCGAATGCCAATTTGATATCTACTTACCACTCTTGGAATTTGCAGTAAAGGTTACAATTGATTTCAAATACAAACGTGTCTTCCCATTTAACTTTTCACTTATCAAGAAATACGTACAAAAATACAATATTCATTCTGACTGTTGTTTTCATTATTAACGATAAAATATGCAGATTATAGATGAGAGGCTCCTCAATATCAGTCACCACACTCGGAAGTTATCGTCTAACTATCGCACACACTACAGCCAACACGTACTTACCACAAGGTCACAGATGAGGGTACTCCTCTCACTATACACCTGGAGATCTCGGTAGTGCTCACTGGTCCAACTCAGCATCAACCACTCCAGTGTTACTTCCCTTAACATACACCCGAGAATGCAGGTAGTGTTCACTGGTCCACGCTATTCCTCATAACACCATACTTCCTAAAGCATATTATCATTATCATTGTCATATCGTCTAGATAGCTTATCTTGGCCAAGCAGTACATCAGTGTTTCACACCTGGCTTAATGCCTCTACTGTAAGAGTGTATCCGGCCCGAGAGAAAACTTTTCTTGGTCGTGCCCTGAAGTATTAGAATTTTCTTCAAAGAGCCTTAGAAGTGCCCAAATCTAATGATATTTTTACAACCGTTTCTTTTCTATATGACACTCACAACTTCCCAGGACCATGAAAATGTAAGTTTTACATATGACGGAAGGATACAAAATGAGGACGAAAGAAGATCTTAACAATGGTTTTGAAAAGGGCTGAATTAACAATGAACTGTCTATACTATCCCACCCTCGAACCCCTAATATAGAGCTGCATGGAACAAGATAGGAGGGCAAACAAGATTAATCTAGAATTCACTACAGCATAACAGCACATTCAGTTAGTCTAATTTATAGATTCAAAGTCGTTCAATTTGGAGCAAGAAATTTTAAAATACAGAGTAGAAGCACCATTAGGTTTTGAGTGCGGCAACTTGCAATGCACTTCTGCCGTACACGTATAGGCGCAACCAGGCGATACTTCTTGTGTGACACTAGTCCAAAACGATACCTGGCTGGCAGGATTTCTGTTTTCCTCTTGCAATATCATGCCATACTTGCTATTCATCAAATAAAAAACACTGCATATCACATGAAATATAAAACGCCATTCCATGTGAAATATGATGAAGACAAATTAAATAAAAATGTGAAGAGAACACACTGTCAGATCGTGGTGATGATGGAGAGAAGGAGGTGACGGCTGAAGGCTGGTAGGAACATCAGCATCGGTGCGGTGATGGAAACCGTGTCACACTAGGCTTAATTAGGCAGGATGATTCTACAGTGGCTTGCCATTATTTTGCGCAATATGGCGGTGTGCCAGACCCACCACTTGAAAAATTACATATGTCAATTTATGGGAAACCAACCTTCCATGCTATATACAACACCACGGAGGTCAACTGTTGCCACAAATGCCGAGATCATATAACAGTGTTGCCACATTATCATGAGTGTGCCATGGATAATCATGATTGTAAATGTAAAACGGTTCCAGAGGTAAACATTTTCCTGTAACTGGCAATTAACTTGAAATATTTTAGATACATAATTNTAAATGTAAAACGGTTCCAGAGGTA
Source organism: Clitarchus hookeri (assembly GCA_002778355.1). Lineage (NCBI taxonomy): Eukaryota > Metazoa > Arthropoda > Insecta > Phasmatodea > Phasmatidae > Clitarchus > Clitarchus hookeri. The sequence goes on along the minus strand of NQII01003383.1, from coordinate 114,598 downwards.
AACATTTTCCTGTAACTGGCAATTAACTTGAAATATTTTAGATACATAATTATGAAAACGGAAGAGGTTTTTTCATTTGATAACTTATAATACTTACAGGATGAAGGGCAACATTATTAACATTTCGTTTCACAGAACTTATTTAATATTATAACATATATGCTAGGAGTTAATTCTATAAAGTCATCAGGGCAGTGGTGGTGAAGTAGTCAGACAACTTTTTTCCTCATATTACGGCGAACTGGGTTCGATTCCCTACGGAGGGCACTTGGAGACATTTGAAGTGGACCGGAGGGTTTTTTCGTGGCCCTCCCATTTCTCNCTCATATTACGGCGAACTGGGTTCGATTCCCTACGGAGGGCACTTGGAGACATTTGAAGTGGACCGGAGGGTTTTTTTCGTGGCCCTCCCATTTCTTCTGCCCTTGCTTTCCGGTGCTGCTCCACCTTTGCATTAATTTAATTTGCACCGGAGCTCAGAACGTCGCTATTAAGCACCAATCAAATCTTCTCAACTCTCTAAACACACAATCCCTTTTCAGAGTTAGCTTATTCGATACAAATATATTTTTCCTCACACGAAGCTGACTTCAGACTGGCTGGGGCAGCGGCGGGAATGTCGAAGGTAGATATTTCTACTACTCTTCTGGGTGTCATATCTGACTGAGTTTCTGAAACAGTGACGTAACTTATTTGAACGGTCTCTTTCGTAATTAGCATAGTGGTGTCACTAATGAGATCAGTATACTTCGCAGCTTTCTGTGGAGAGCAAGTCTAAGCTGGAGGCGCGGTAGAGTGCAAGACGGTATTGTTCACTACCTTTGCTGCCCATTCCTCCGACATGATATTTTTGCATTGTGAATAATTTTTCCCACGCAACTGAACGAGCGACTTACTTTGAAATAAAGAAAAATTGTATGTGTAAGTTTAAGTTTAGATGTTATGCACAGGAAGACAGAACATCTCATTCATGAAAAAAATCCGTACAGTTGACTATTAACTGATCGACATTTCTTAGTAAATGCAAGATACAAAAGACAATATATATACAAAGGTTTTAGTTTGGTTACTAATTCTTGGAAATTTAAAGTAACAATAACCTGATAATTAATAACACTCCACGTTTGGGCAAACGTGTGCATATTCTTCAAAAACGTGTTTGGCATAACAGGACACGAAAACATCAATAACGGACGTTGCGTCTGTCGGATGCACTCCATGATCTAAACGTTGTTTCATCAGAGAACATGTTATCCGTTACAATACTATGTAGGGTAAAATAACTTTCTTGCGAAGCACCGACGCGTTTTTTTATACTGTTACACAAATAAAACTTTGTATGCACTTAACCTCGGTATTCCACGGAACACGTGTACGATAGAAGGTGACCCTAACTGCGTCTTCTCATGATGCTATTCGAGTTGACTTTGAAAAGAATAGTGTAAATGTTTGTGCAGTTCACACATATTATCACTGGCGGTAATGTTTGATGAGAATCTCCGTTGCAACACTTTGTTTTATAAATTCAAAGTCATTTTATGTGATGTGTGTTGTTAATTCTCCGTGTTTAAGTACACACATTTTATTTTCACAAATCATCTGGTACAGTCGATATCTTGTAGAACAATTATTATTTAGCTTCTGACAAAACACATTAATAACGTAAGTACACACGCTAATGCCATATGTTCCCGGATAAAGAAAACGAGCAAGTTTTAATTTTACTTCAAGATACAGCAAAATGAGTGTAGAAAGTTGACATACTATGCGTCAAATCCATGATATATTCTAAAGAATTGTGATAAACATAAAAAAGTGAAACTTTGTAAACATTCAAATTATTGACGTGTTTGATGCACATTTTCTTCCACCATGGAGAATAGTTACGATTTTAAGAATGTCTTCATTCCTCATTTCTCCGCGAACTGTCGCTAAAGGCTACCGCTTTCATCATTTATACAACGTCTTAAGGGGTCCACCTACTTAGCGCTTGATTTGCATTTTAGAGTGTTTGAAATACACGTTTTTCCACGAAACTATTAGACGTGTGTACAATTTGCTGATCTACGAAAAGAACACGCTCTTCAGAGCAGGCCTATTGAGTGCTTTCAAGACGTCACGCACATTAGGAACACCATTTCAGAGCACTCCAACATATTAAAAATGGCTGTTTATAAGCACAGTATCTCAAGATATACGCATCATACACACCAAAACTCCTCGTCACAGACTTCCCACCGATAAAATGACAGAGTCTCCGCTTAAAGTTGCGTAGGTACAAGCACCACGAAGAGAACACTGCACGCCCGTTCAGAACCTTGCGCTTAGTGGTGATGGCGCACTTCATCTGCGTAACAGCATAGCCCTCATCGGTCCCGCGGTTCTCGTCTTCAAAAGTGGAAAACAGCTCCAAGTAGGTGGGCCTCTTAAACGTTTCACTAAAAGCTCTAACATTCTTTTCGTGCAGCCAAAAGCACAGTGAATAACTTAAACGATGCAAATGTCAAGAAATCTGTGGAAACAACTCCACGAGAATCACTAAAATTATGCCAGTGATTTAATTTCACTATTTTAAAAGCGTGTTCTATTACTTTACAGTGATTCTTACTCACAGGCAGTGATTTTCACTGCATTCTGCGGTTTTTCTGGTCACTTTTGTGCATTTAACTACGTGCGCACGGAATAAGNGAGGCAGTGATTTTCACTGCATTCTGCGGTTTTTCTGGTCACTTTTGTGCATTTAACTACGTGCGCACGGAATAAGATTTCACCGATTGAAATCCCTGATTGATATTAAACAATATTGAATACGTGCTAAGGATATTAGAGTTTGAATAATCTCGCAGAAAAGGTTAGAACATATAAGTAAATGCCGTTTATTATTATCTGTGGTGGCGATCTGAACATGTGTGATATCGTGTGACGACGAGGCGGGATCGGCAACGGTTCGAGTCCAACCCATGTCGTGATTGAAATAAATCACTGAGGAAGTAATCGCGTGATTGAGGCCCCATTCTGACCGGCAGATCGTGCCTTAAGCCCCGATGTGTCACCGTCGGCCTTACTTCTTCGGTCCAGCGAGAAACTGTTGGCAATAAAAAAATCGAAGCGTGGTTGTAACGAGGACATGGCCGTAGGTTTCCCAGTAACACTTGCGTTAGTGGATGATATTTTCTTTGGTATATGATAATGAAATGAAAGTAACGAATCTACAAATCTAGACGTGATATTTCGTTTGGCGCTAAAAGTTAGTGCGCTGGCACATCGGAGTCGCGAGATATACCAGGGCATTATCGCCCACTCCGAACATTGTCGCTAGTCGCCGCTGGTCCTCGACAATACTTATGCATGCGAGGCGCAAGTTAAAGGTCATACTCACATCAAAGTCGTAACCATATCGAATAAGGCCACAATTATTTAAATAGTGTTATTTAGTCACGAAGTTAATGTCGGAATTGATCACCCAGCAAATTTTAAATAGCCGTTCACAACCTGATACCACACGTGTCGGTCTGATTTTAAATATGTATCCACGTTTAAGCGCAGTATTATTTACAATATATTTTTATTTTGTGAACGATCGCGTGAGAGATAACTGCGTGATCGCGCGTGCAGTCCCGCTGGTCTGCAGAAGCGGCCGCACTAAGCGTAGCAACAGGCTTTCAATCAGCATTGTCAGCCTCCTCCTCCTCACCCCCCCCTCGCTGATTCAAAGATGGAATTATGGTTTCGACGTTTGATTCCGGCGGGCGTGCCCCCGATGTCGCGTTGGCCCGTCCTGTGACGCACCAGCAGATACGGCCGTCTAGAGCGACGCTGCANCGGTTGGCATTGATGGATGAGCGACAGGCGACAAGAGAACATCCTCGTCGACCCCCTCTTCCCCTCGTCCCAAGCCCCATACGCCGACATAAATTAGCCCCATCACCCCCACGGGGGAGTCCCCTCCCGATACATGGCAATCCCTGATAACTGCGAGTGAGTGGCATGATGTACAGCGGTTCGGAGACTGGCGAGAAGTGCCCCGGGGGTGTTGCGAGGAGGGGGTTGTGACCGGAGTCGGAGATAACGAATTGCCATCCAGTGGCGGCGTCCAGCGTACTGCTGGCGCCACGCTCCACTGACTCACCTCGCCGACGACAGGACGTCACGGTCAGCGGTTGGCGGCTTCGGTCGTGGCCAGAGCCTGGGTTCTGCGCTGCACGGTTGTGCACGGAATGGGTAACAATGGGCTCCGAATCACTGAAACACGCACCTAGGTCGCGAACCCACACAGATCTTGTCATCCTCGCCGAATGAGTGTGTAGCTTTAGCGTGCACGGTGGCCTGGGCCCCTTTCCCAGCGAATCGTAGGCTGGAGTATTCCATGTGGGGAAAGTGGTGGATGTTGTCGACGACGTGAAAGGTTTTCCCTCAGGTGCTGTCGTTTTTCCTACCACAATGATCCGTCTCTTCCCCACCCTTATGATCTCATCTAGTCCAAGGAACCACGGTGGCTGAGCGGTTAGCCTTCTCGCCTCCGATCAAGGCGAACCGGGTTCAAAACCCGGCCGGACTTTCGCAAGTGGGAATCGTGCCGGACGATGCCACTGGTCAGCGGGTTTTCTCGGAGATCTCATATTTCTCCCACCCCTTCATTCCGGCGCTGATCCATACTTTAATCAACCTCACCGGCTCTCAAAACTTCACTGATAAGAGCCTTCCAAAACTCTTCACTCACACATCCAGTCCAAAACGATGGGTCCGGATAGGCAATTCAGCCACGGAGAGGAATAATAAGGTCGTTCTGTCTGTAAAATTTGGCGCAGTTCTCCTGCGCGTTTTACGCGTGCCTAGGGCCAATATTATAATTTACTTTCCCGCTTAAAGGGAGCCTAATTTCGTGAGCATCGTTAGTCACGGTATACCTTATAGGTAGGTGACCAGTTTCTGATAAGCGGAAAACTGAATGCGAATCGCGCTCCAGGTCACAGTATCACCTGGTAGAAATCCAGCCTTGACATCGGTGTCTGTAGTGTTTATCACATTAACAGTCCTGTCCCGATCATCTAGTCGACGATATTAACGAGGATTGATACCTGTCATCTTATATTTATGGAGTTTTCTCCTAAACCTGGTAGTATAGAATGTGATTTACTTTTGCGGGACGATAAGGCATAAGGTTGTCTTCCTGAAATCTGCACAATAAGTTTCCTCTTCCTGCTATCACCTCTGTAGTCGTTCGAATAAGTTAATCACTTTTATATACTAAGCTGTTACCCGCTAGAAAGTAATGAAAGCTGTGATACTGTGACAAATTCAGAATGTTTGGGGAACTATTATCTGTGCCCAAAAACTTTTATTCGACCTCTGAAACAGAAGGCATAGTGTGTTTACTGCTAAGTCCAAGNAACTATTATCTGTGCCCAAAAACTTTTATTCGACCTCTGAAACAGAAGGCATAGTGTGTTTACTGCTAAGTCCAAGATGAAAGGAATCAATCCCCATTAAAGGCGAAGCCAGCTGCTCAGAAAAACAGGGCCGTGGATGAAACAGACAGTGGTCTATATTAAGAAACCATCCTTACATTTGCCTGGAGAAACTCTGGAAAACAGCGGAAAACCGAAATCAGTTTGGCAAGAACAGGGTNGACAGTGGTCTATATTAAGAAACCATCCTTACATTTGCCTGGAGCAACTCTGGAAAACAGCGGAAAACCGAAATCAGTTTGGCAAGAACAGGGAATCGAACCTGGTTCGTCACGAATGCGAGTCCATTGAATTATCACTGCGTTATCTCCAACGGTGTCTACACTGAAATAAATGTTATGTGGAATCAAACAAAGTTTTTGGTGCAACCAAATTAATTGTTAGCATAGGGGCGATAAAAAATTTACTGTTGAAACCAAATTATGATACTTTTCTTATTTGGTTTCCCCAACCGAAGATTTAGTCGATGGAACGAAATATTTATTTGACTCTACGTTAATTAAACCGTTTTGGTTAGTACAAAATATACGGAGGCCCGACCAAGAATCGAACCTACATAATTCGGGACCGAGCGCAGCGCCTTTGTTACTTCTGCTTAAGTGACTACTGACGAAGGCAAACTGTTTTTACACGCAGACAATTTAAATAATGGCCAACGTGTGCAAATAATTTTTTCAAGTTTTATAGCTTTACTTTTTAGTTTCCTNAACTATTATCTGTGCCCAAAAACTTTTATTCGACCTCTGAAACAGAAGGCATAGTGTGTTTACTGCTAAGTCCAAGTTGAAAGGAATCAATCCCCATTAAAGGCGAAGCCAGCTGCTCAGAAAAACAGGGCCGTGGATGAAACAGACAGTGGTCTATATTAAGAAACCATCCTTACATTTGCCTGGAGCAACTCTGGAAAACAGCGGAAAACCGAAATCAGTTTGGCAAGAACAGGGAATCGAACCTGGTTCGTCACGAATGCGAGTCCATTGAATTATCACTGCGTTATCTCCAACGGTGTCTACACTGAAATAAATGTTATGTGGAATCAAACAAAGTTTTTGGTGCAACCAAATTAATTGTTAGCATAGGGGCGATAAAAAATTTACTGTTGAAACCAAATTATGATACTTTTCTTATTTGGTTTCCCCAACCGAAGATTTAGTCGATGGAACGAAATATTTTTTTGACTCTACGTAAATTAAACCGTTTTGGTTAGTACAAAATATACGGAGGCCCGACCAAGAATCGAACCTACATAATTCGGGACCGAGCGCAGCGCCTTTGTTACTTCTGCTTAAGTGACTACTGACGAAGGCAAACTGTTTTTACGCGCAGACAATTTAAATAATGGCCAACGTGTGCAAATAATTTTTTCAAGTTTTATAGCTTTACTTTTTAGTTTCCTNGCGCAGACAATTTAAATAATGGCCAACGTGTGCAAATAATTTTTTCAAGTTTTATAGCTTTACTTTTTAGTTTCCTGATGAACTTATTTTATTAGGATGGTTATACCATTATTAAGCATCAATAGATGCACTTAAAAACACAGTTTCAATCCTTATTGTGTCAAAAAATGTTAACAAACTTACGAGCTGTATTTTCGAACAGAGGCAATAAAATTGGCGGCCAAACAAATATATAGATTAGATTCAATAAAATATTTTGTTGAGAGTCTAATTTATTTCTTCCCAACACAGAAGTTTCGTTTATTCAAATATGCATTTTCTTAGATGAACAAATATAATTTTATTGCTGCTTTTCAAGTTATGTTTACGGAAAAACATTTTTTTTGGGGTAAATAAATATATTTTTGGCCTTACGCAAACGAATGTTTTGTATGTCTTTCTCTCAGTTTAGCACAGAGTTCACATTATGGCTCGAATTGAAATTCTCTGTTACGTTATTTCACTTCCTGGTGCAAGAGGCGCTGGCCTCTTCTCTATCCGAGCTCAGATTTCTTCCACATGGGCCACGTACGGTACAGCCATACACCCAATCGTTGGTTTCTTTCACTCGTTCGTTTTCATTATTGGCTAACATAATATTTCATTATTTCTTTTCAGTAAAAGTTTACGGCCGCAGAAAAGACTGTGGCTAAAATAAGTAACGTTAACTGTCAGTAACGTGTAGTTTAAAGATTTGTACAAATAAAAACTTTAAGTCATTTTGTTAGTACCATTTAGTTATATGCTAAGTATCAGTGAGATATAGTTTTTTAATGTTCTCATTAACTATAAAAAATAGCTATGTAAAATAATATCACATTTTAATAATTCAATCTATTAATTATAAACAAATTCCATTATATTAGTTTATATATATAACATATTACGAACTTTAATGGACATTGTCATGACAGTATTTACGGGTTTTTATAGAACGCAGAACATTTTTTAAATCTTTTCTGGTTGCTGAATGAAAGTATTCCACAATCAAAATGTCAACGTAATGAACGATGATCTGTACACAGTATATCTGAAAAATTCCAAGACTCGAATAAGAAGAAATTACAAAAATCATAGTTTTGCTTTATTTGTATTTTATCTTCTGTATTTACATTCACTCTCAATACACGTAATACAATTGTTCAGCGATTGGAACATACTGAACAAACCCTCTTCCTAAATCACCTTCAGCTCTCGCGTCACGCTACTCTGTATCACTGGAATGCCTTCTAAATACTCTTCTTTTAAGCAAATTTTTACTTAGCGAATGGAAAAGAAGTTTGTCGATGCCAAATAGGGCGAATAAATAAGATATTGGATAGCAGTAACCTCTTGTTTACAAAAAAAAAAAAATTGCTATACTCAGAAGCCGTGTGGGCAGGAATTTCGTCATGAAGTGGCGACCAATTACAAGATTCCATAAGATCGTATATGACAAACATTGGTTTAAGACGTCTTTTCTAATACCCTAAATTAAATTATAACAAATGCTCTGGCCTGGAGGCACACAAATTCATTGTAAATAAGTATTTAACAATCGAAAAATTCGATGGCCATTAACTTTACTTTAGAATTTTTGTTGCTGCACATTTGATGGACTTAGTTCACCAGGACCCAACCACGTAGATGACTGGCTTTTAATTAGTGTGTCGTAAATGAAACACCATGTGTTATCACGAGTCACTATTGTTATCGGTTTTTTTCTGGATCCTTGTTTGCGGTTTCAACGACACCACAAAGGTAACTCTTACGCAACGTATTCATCGAACTAACGTAACGTGCTCACATTATACTTGAAGTTTCATTATAACCTTGTCTACCAGCGGGTAATAAATGCCAGCATTTGTCTTTCCAGCAAACATCAATTCGGGAACTTTTCAGACGTACTGCCTATAAAATAAACTTAATAAATAATTAAATTCATGTATTTGTTAGGAAGTTTGCTGAGTTTAGCAAATCTAAATCAGCCAAACGTTGGTGACTACTGTAGTGTTATTAACAATTTTAGTGTACAAAATACGGTCTTTATATGCTAACGTAGTGTAGTGAATTTAACAAAAATGTTTAAAACTGATGTTCGCTTGAGTTATTTTCGTTTCCAAGATAAATAATTTATTATTTTAATTATGGTAAAATTATGAGCATATTGTAATTCTACAAATTTAATAAGCACCGAACAGGTGTACAAGTGATTCAGAAACTACTAAGATTTGGGAGTTGTCGTATTTTCCCCTTTCTGTGTATAACTGTACGATGTAAACAACGCACTTATAACTTATTTTTTTGTAAATTTCTTTTCCAGAACCAGGAATGATGAATTAATTATCTATATGGACCAAATGGACACAGCGTAGGCCTAAATATCATATCATTAACAGTGCGCGTTATGAATTATGCCACCAGATGAAAGCTAATCCGTAATAATACAGACAAAACATGATAGGCATATGAGTGTATGTAATGTTAATTTGTATCTTTGCATTATTTGTGACATTATATATGTTTATATATATATATATATATATACACACACACACACACACACACACACACATATATATATATATATAACAAGCTCCCAGGGGTTATTCAGTACGGAAAATGAGTATAAAAGATATACGCGAATTACGACATAAAGTTATTATTAAGGTATATATGCATCTTTAAAAGAAATGAAACGGTTCAATGTGAAATTTATGATAGTTATTTCAGATTAAGTAACATGTTTCTGGACAGTATATTGTTGAACAAAGATGTATTATACTTTTCGTTAATAAAGTAGGACATTGTGGTGTGCACTCTCGAAGGCAGCATTTCAATGAGTGTTTATTAAAATTGAAAAGCAATTTTACCTAATATTAGGCATATAGATTATTATAAGACGCAATTACGTGAAAGAGAAATAACATTACAATAAATTCACTAAACCCAGTTTTGGGTTGCATGAATAGTTGCATACCCACCAGGCTTCGCCACACCCTTCAACACTTCCTGCGCTGTTTTCTCAACAGCTGTTTGCCTAGACAGTTATCTGCCTTGCAAAGCAATATGTATTGTTTGTATCAAAATGCTGATTAAAATTACATTATTAAATATCGGTAGACCCTCATGATTAAGCATTTTATGCAACTAAAATATCTCTACATGCTTCTTTATTGACGAAAGGAATGATATTAAACCACATTTTATCGCATAATATATCGTTGTTGAACAACAAACAATCAAAATATGTGTTGATAAACGTCAAGTATGTTCTATAAATTTTAAATTGAAGTATACTATTTTTTATTATTAAGGGTGCCCAACTCCTTTAATAAGCACTGTAAGGCATAAGCCGCATCTATATTTTATGTTTGTTTTTCCATGCTGAATCACGTCTCGAAGTTTGTAACATACTTTCATAAACACGTTATATATAGTTATTCATATGCTCGCTGTGCTACGCTCAGGAGCTAACGTACCCATAACGGTCATCAAGAGGACGGTCCGTCAACTAACCCGACCCAGAAGTCACGTGGGACTAGAGTCAAGAGCCATCGCACAGCAGTGCGACGCGGGTGAAAGAGGTATCGATTATCGACGGCCAACTCGTGGCAGTGCGGAGTCGCACGCCCCGTGGAGACTACTCTGTGGCTACCCATGTGTCTCCCGCGGTTAGTGTTGGCTGCGGCGGGGAGGGGTGAGCTGCTATTGGGTGGTGCGCGCGCAGGGCGAGGGCTGCGTGTATGTGCTCTCGGGCTCTCCCGCCACGGACAATCCATCATCGTTACGGACACATTACACGAAACGCCAAATACCTTTTCCCTCGCATTCGGTCCCCAGGAGGAAAGCCTTGTCCTTGCCGCCCTATTAGGCGCGGGTCGACGTTAAGGAGTTGGAACCAGAGGGTGGATGGAGCTTGCCTCGTAACTGTGTGAAGAAGTAACAGCCGTCACTGCTATAGNTAAGGAGTTGGAACCAGAGGGTGGATGGAGCTTGCCTCGTAACTGTGTGAAGAAGTAACAGCCGTCACTGCTATAGTCCATTCACGGTTACTTCCAACTTTTCTGAAGCCCTGCTAAAGTTACACTTCCAGGATATTCCTCAGCCTCATGCAANCCATTCACGGTTACTTCCAACTTTTCTGAAGCCCTGCTAAAGTTACACTTCCAGGATATTCCTCAGCCTCATGCAAACAAATCTTAACCAATTCTAGAACGCACCGCATTCGTGTGCATTTAGTTACATAATATTTTGCGTGAAAACTATTTATTTCTAAGTATTACCAACACACCTATTTTCTTACTGTTTAAATCATATTAATTATAAATTTAATGTTATGATGTACGGTTAAAATATAAGTAAAATTTCAATTACCAAAAAATAAGGTACTTTTATAATATTTGATGTTAACAAAAGTGTAAAATGCTTGTGATCCATAACATAATTATGTAACAACCAAACACTTCATACATGGGAAGAATTTTCAAAGGTATGATTGTCAAAGAGTGGAAAACCTGCGAATAGAGTATATAGCATTAGCTCTGAGGGAAGCGAGTCTGATGCAGTACACTGCTAAAACTTCGGAATGAGCATTTGCTCCGTTTGCTGTACATATTTTCGGTGTGGTGTTCCATCACTTCAGAATTTTCAGTTTTACATCTCAGGTACAATTCGCCTACCAAAGGAATACGTTGTTTAAAATCTCATAGCATGTTGAAACTAGAAAGTAGACGAAAACCAAAAGGTTAGTAATTTTAAACGACTTAAATTTTAAACGTCCAAATAAATTGAAAAAAAAAAAACTGGCTTGGAGGACAGGGTATATATTATTCGCAATAGCTGGATTCCTCCACTGCCCGAAATTTTTTTTATCCACAACGCGACGTGTGTAATGATAAGCTTCCACAACGCTCCCTGTGAAATTATTTCGGCTACTCAGCCTTTGAAAATACCCACTACGAGTTGTGGAAATTGCACTTTGCTCAATAGCAGAAGCAATATTGCTTTTCGCTTCGTGGCCACTAAAAATTACCCACAACGTGATGGGAGTATTCATTTAGTACAGATCGACACGCCGATNCTTTTCGCTTCGTGGCCACTAAAAATTACCCACAACGTGATGGGAGTATTCATTTAGTACAGATCGACACGCCGATATACCAAACGAATGATCACGTCTAGAGCTGTTGAATTTAGTAATAAAAGACAGGCATAACATTTCGTAATTTTCATTGCATTTCCACATCCGAAAGAAAATATTACCGGCTGACGCAGGCGTATTCACGTAAAACCCACGGCTATATCCCTAACACAGTCACACGCGATTTTTTTTTCATCAAAATAACATTTGGACACACAGAAATATGGTTTCCTTTGCGTGTTTATGTGATATATCAACATTTTTGTGGCCTGCCAGAACACCGAATTTGTCGCCCATTGGACATTTGTGGGACCAGATGGGACGCCAGCTTCCTCCTTCATGTCAAAGTATACGTTATTTTGAGCAAATATACAACTGCATACATATTTTCGGCAGGATAACACGTTAAATTTGTTGCATTCCATGCCCGATATTACTGATGAATATATCCAGGAGAGAGGCGGCTTAAAGAAGTATTAAATGTGCTCTCCATCTCTGTCTTTAGTCATTCATTTTTCGAAGGTAATGTCACAATTTACACTAGGCAAACCTGCAACAAGCTATTCAAAAAATTCTAGTATATTTCAAAAAAAAAAAAAAAAGTATATATATATATATATATATATATAAAGAGCTAATTTTTGATCAATGAATTTTTGCTAAGCACACCTTGCAAATCACGAGGGCAAAATATGACGGCAATATTAATCTAAAAGCTTAAGAGTGATTGGTACAAACATTAAATAACGAATTATGTTTCCTCCCTTCACTATCAAACACTACATCATCAAACCACGACTTTCTAACGTTCTTGATATGCATCGTAGGCCAGCCACGTAAATGTTATTGTAATTGTGGCATTGTTTATTATATGAGTTACAGCTTAGTGGAATAAGAGACACAACAGCACAAAGTTAAACTTATCGCCTTTTCAATGAAACACACTTTCACCAATAATCAAGTGTATTCCGTAGCTTTAGAACTATCTGGAAACAGTAAGTTATTGTAATTTAAAAATTTCTAATGAATTACGAAATAAAAATCGAATTTTGTACAATATTTAAAAAAGTTTCGATCTCGTTTGACGTTGATCATTAAATATTACTTTTTTTTTTGCAAGTGAGAATAACATTGTTCCTGCATGTATTTATTACACATACAGTTTGAAATGGTTTTGTTGATGATTTAAAACTGTATCTGTAACAAATACACGCAGGAACAATGTTATTCCCACAAGCAAAAAAAAAAAAAATTAAATATTTGATGATGTACACCAAACGAGGTTCGAACTGATCAATACTATGCCAAACTATTTCTTCCTCTGCACTCTCCAGTGAGTGCATTAGTATTCTCCTGGGAGCACCCCGAGTAGTCCTCAAAGTCGTGACGCACTTGCATCTCGCCAGTTCCGCACCGCGAGTATTCCTGCTACTCAACGATATACACGGAGATACCCTTCGTCTCTGTAGCGTGCAGTCACATTCGGTGCCTTCATGGTAGAGCGGCTAGTATCGAGTGCCGCTGCACTCTCAACACTCGGTTCCCAACTCCAACATTCACACGCCCATTCACTAAACGTAACTGGTCACAACTCATTTCAAGTATGAAGTACAACTGACAGTTATCTCCAGTTATCTCAAGATAATTCGACACCGTTTTTCTGTATAATAACACAAGGTGATTGTTAAGATGTGTCTTGGAAGGGAAACATATTATCATTTTTGGTAGTCAAAGGGCTTCATCATTTTTCATAGTGCCTTTTGACCCTTTCAGGTATTGTGCTATATACCTATGGGAGCTGTACAGAAAAGGGTTTTAATAATATGTTCTGTACACAGCAAAAAAAGCGTGCAATAAGCAAATACCCTCGTATGGTGGGCTTCGAGCCGTTGGCACACACAGTTGAAACGAACANCAAAAAAAGCGTGCAATAAGCAAATACCCTCGTATGGTGGGCTTCGAGCCGTTGGCACACACAGTTGAAACGAACATACATTGTCGTGGTGTGTATTGTTGAGGTTTCAATGGGGTGCTCTCGTTTCCCCACTACCGCAATCCGTATCTTCGCCACAATCTATATCACGCCTAGTCTCGAACGCTGTTCTTCAGATAGGCCGGTCAGCCGTGGAGAGGAACGATGTCGTCCCATCTGCAAAATCTGCCGTAACACTCTTGCACGTTTTGTGCATGTCCGATAGGTAGGCAAAGGTGCATTAACAACTTGTCGACGGCAAATGAGGCGGAGTGAGTTCTTCACGAACAGGATGAGGGAACCACCCATGGTCTGTATTAAATGACCATTATCCGATCTTGAGAGTGTATTCCGCAGTTTATTAAATAGCCGCTGCCAATACCATCACTCACAAAAACATTTCTGTTGGTCCCGACGTATGAGAGTTATTTTGTTCAATATGACATATATGCCCCTTTTGGGCCATTCAGAAAAAGTAGAATAAAATACCGAAAAGTAATTTATAAACTTCAATATATTTATGGGTCTTCTTTAAATATTACCTTGTTAGGCATAGTTGGTGACGTAAATTTTGATTTTCTGTATCGTTATCAAACTTGAGGCAGTTATCACGCCTTCAAAAATCAAGGTATTAGACATACTACCTAATACAATTTTGTTTTTTCTCATGTACTGCACAGTACTTTGAGCAGAAATTTGTTATTGCAATGAAACCAAGAAAAAAGGAAATATTATGAGCCGAATTACATGAATCATTTAATTGCAATGTACTAAATATTGTATGTTTGATGCAAGACCTAATTTTCCTTCTCTATACAACTTTGTATTGTTAGGTACTTTCTCATGTGTCATCACAACTTGCCTGTAAATTTTAACGATATCACTAGCCAGAATAAACATTACGTCACGTCGCTTTTTCTGAGACATACGGATAAGTATAAAATAGAAAATCACGGAAATTACTAGAGCTGCCCCCAAAACTAAGGAAGTTGGCCTCTTTATAGGCAAATGAACAATGACGACATTTTTAGCCTACATTACTTTGGGAAGAAAGGCCTACGAGAGCACCTTCAAACGTGCGCTTGTTAGTGTCCGTGCACTATGTGTGTTCATAATACGCTCGAATAATTATACTACACTTCTCTCACACTCGATGCACTCATAATGTTTGGTAAAGATAACCGGCTTTTTAGTTTTCAGTTATATCTAATATCAGTCTTTCAGAATTTTGAAATTATTTGTAATATCTCAGGAACTATGTGATATTCTTGAGCCAAAATTGACGTCGTGGCTGTAACTAACGTGAAACATATTTTGTTTACTATTTTTTAAAACAGAGAAACCTGAATAATTAAGCTTAAATATTTTACCCCATGCAATATTTGGCATAACATTTGACAGATTATTATTTATTCGTTAAGTCGTATATATTTATAGACGTGACTATAGAAAATATTTGGTTTCAAAATGGCTGCCTTATAAATATTGTATGGTGTAGTGCCATATCTGAAGAACCGTCAGTGCGATTTTAATAATAATTAATGCGTGCGTTGACAGTTACTAATTACTACCTTGAACTCGCGTGTTGTTAATTCCCTTCAAGCAACAATTTTGAAAGAATAGCGGCCCCTGAAACATTTCTACGCATATAGCATACAGGATACTATTCAACCAGTCCTAGCCAATATTTCTATATAAGCAGCGCTATCAACGGCACAATCCATGAATATCACTTTTTATTTCTTGCCAAGTGGTGGTTGTCAGCACACGTTCAGAGTTATATGACACAAAAACTTGATTATTCCACCAATTAAATTCATATTTGGCGTACTTGTGAAATATAACCAGTATATTAAAGACAATTTTCAAAATTCTTCATTAAACATTTTGGATGATGGCGCTGCACTGGTTCAAGTACAAAGCTTATAGATTGAAATTAGGGAACTCTTGAATTATTCTTAAATACAATTTCTTTTTAAGGAAAGAGAATATATAATAATTCATTATTTGTTATAATAGAAGCATTTATTTTTGAAATGCCTGTTTAACTGTAAACTGAAAGTATGATACATAGTTTTCATTGAGAGTAATGTGTTAAGTAAGTAATATCGTCTACTCTTACCATGGAAGGTTTTACTTTATTATATTCGCGGTTTTTTCACACATTTTGGATCAAACATTAAAGAAAGACGCCCCATGTATGACGTGTTTGATGGTTTTCTGTTTATATTACGTATGGGCGTTTCTCTGTAAACTGGGCATCTCATTGCCTCAGGCCAATATTATATAAAAAAGTACGGATTATTACATATTTCGTAGATAACTTAAAAAAATAATAACTTAATCTACCTGTGCTCAGTGTACAAAATCCATTAAAAAAAACTTTTTCGTATCAAAAACGTTTTAATAGTCCTCAAAAAACAGTCCCCTGACGTGTCACCGAAGCAGTATAATCACTTCAGATTAAATTAATTATGACAAAAACTATAGGAATCAATCAAATTTTTTGATTGTTTAAACAATATTATATCGTTTGTTACGAATATCTGCTTATTTTTTACAAATGTTATTTTATAATACTAAAAAAAGTTAATTAAAGTTTGTCTTCGCATTTTGTGAACAGTTCCCCTGTCTATATTTCAAATTACGCGCAACGTAGTCTAATTGTTGGACAGTTGCGTTGCTGCGTGTATCGAAACGCAAACGACCTGAAGTTTGCGCGGTTGTCGCCACTGACGCCCAGACGCCATTTTATTTAGTGCTGCGCGAGCGTTCCTCCGTGGATCACGTGTTGTAACCTGACAGCCGACAGTCCACTGGTAAGGATTGGTTTTATTTCTTTTTATGTTCTATATTAATACGATACAAACNTCAAATTACGCGCAACGTAGTCTAATTGTTGGACAGTTGCGTTGCTGCGTGTATCGAAACGCAAACGACCTGAAGTTTGCGCGGTTGTCGCCACTGACGCCATTTTATTTAGTGCTGCGCGAGCGTTCCTCCGTGGATCACGGGTTGTAACCTGACAGCCGACAGTCCACTGGTAAGGATTGGTTTTATTTCTTTTTATGTTCTATATTAATACGATACAAACTTAAAATTTTTATAATACATAAATTATCTCTGCATACAGCAAATTAATGTGACTTAATTACATTTTGTGCTACCTCTCAATGAAATCTAACTAAACAGTCCCCTGGCAACAGTCAGTCCACTGCCCCTGTACAGGACAAGGGACTGTTTCCACATCCAGGGAACTGTCTTTGTATATTGCTTCCAATTGTTTCAGGTAGACCTATCTTTTCGGTATGGCGCCAAGGAAGAAAAAACTCACTAAAGAAGAGATTTTACAAAGAAAAAGCGAAGCTGAGCGAAAGAGATATGAGCGCATTAAAAACGATCTGCAGAAAAGGGAAGAACTTCGAGAAAAATAACATCAAAAATACCTTAAGAAAAAAGAAAAGGGAACTAGAATGTTCGTAACGAATATGACTCCGCGAGAGCACCGGGAAGCAAAAAAGAAGTGGAAAGAGCATTGCACCAAGTATCGTAATAAGAAAAAAAGTATTGGCAAATATTACTAACTCGTATATGAGAGAAAATACTCCAAATTAAGATGTATCAAATGTATCACCTCCAATGCCAACACCTGAAATTGCTGAAATAATTCGAAAAAATAGATATAGAGAGAAGATGTTAAGATATAATATTAAGAAGAAAAAATATGAAAAAATTAGAGTCCTGGAAAAGAAAGTATTGAAGTACAAGAAACGCCTATCACGATTAAAGAAGAAGGCACATACAAAGCCTGAAGATACTCCAAACACTAAGTTACAGAAAATGGCAGATACTCCAGAATCTAGGAAAGATCTTGTCAAAAAGGCACTTTTTGGTGAAGTATTACAAGAGCAATTACAAGAGAATTTTTCAGAGATGAAAACGATAAGAGATAAAAGATTTTTAGCAGATAGATGTCCCGCTATTAGTTTAAGTATTATACAAGATGATGCAATTAAAGAAATGAGAGCTGAAATCGAACGAGAAGTAACCAAGGTAAACAATTTTGTTGGCACCCTCAAAGTGCGTCAAGTCGCTGGGAAATTTTATAATCCTTTGGGTATAAAATCACATTCAATTGAGATAGTGATGAAACATCTAAGCTGCTTTTGTGACAATGATTGTTGTCTACACTTTATGAAGACAAGCCAAAACTTAATGTGGATGATGTTTTCAGAGATTCAGAATCTGAGAATGAAGCTGGACCTAGTTCAGCTGCAGTAAAAGCATTTAACACTGGTGATTACATTCTCCGTCAAATTGTTTTCTAGAAATACAGAATATAGATATGTAAGCGTTATTGACGTGATTGATGAAGAAGATGGCGAAATCCGTGTCACATTCCTGTGATAATAAAGGCCAAACATTTAGATTTGATCAAAACGATGTGGCACATGTTACAATGGACCAGGTAAAACAGAAACTCCCTAATCCAAATATAGTTTTAAAAGAGCATAGAATGTTCTACAAATTTGAGTCACCTGTAAATGTTTTTGAAAAACAATAAGACCAATTTCTTGATATTATTTTCTTTACCTACTTATGCTATATTTTGAAGTAATAACTAATTATAATGAGACTGATTCTGTAGCTTAAGACTCAAAGTACTTAAATATTCTTTGTACCTATGTGATTTACTTGAAACTAATTTATATTAAGATTTCAGAGTTCAATTTGAGTATAAGTAGAATATTATAAAAATACTGTTAATTTTATTTCTATATTTATTGTTAAATTATTTAATTCCTAAGCTCCAAAGTTTCTAAAATAATAAAAAAGATTTAATTTAGGTACTGAAATAGTATTTTTCATTTATATACACAGTCCCCTGCCATAGGCAACAGTCCCCTGTATCGATTTTTTAGAAAATGCTCAATATTTTCTTAAATAATATAAATAATTTTGTTTCATCTGCCGTTTATTGTTAAATAAGTGGTTATGTATTCGCTGAATAAGATTTATTTGATATATAAGAAAAAAAGTTGCCTAGAGAGTTTTCTTAGTACTGTTGCACAGTTTACAAAGAAATGCCCGTATCACAAATTTTTTATACCTGTGTTAATATAAAAAACATAAAAGTATCCTATTTTGGTTCAATTTAACATATACTTATATTTAATTTACTAATTATAATGTTTCGTTTATAAATAATACTAAAAAAGACAGAGAAAATAGGCATGTTAATAATGCCTAGTAAGAGTGCACACGAATATTGTGCTTTGGCTTTCTGATGTAATGTTCTAAGATTTGTTTGCATTGAGAGGAGGAATATCCTGGAAGTAAAACATAAGCAGAGCTTCACAAAAGTTGCAAGTAATCGTGAATGGACTATACCCGAAAGGATAGGATAAACATTATTTTTAAGGAACTTTCGAACCGATCCTGTCTAAATTCGGTAGAGAAGAATGGGTTTTGCTAACGAGAGATTTTAATTTACTGGATTAAATTCTTCTATGTATAGACATATAACTGATTTTATCTTCTCTCTTTTTTGTGTAGAAAGTACTTACACAATATATCAACTTTGAACTCCTTTTGAAAAAGGTTTTGTGAATAAAAAATTTTACTATTTATTGAATGATTTCGATAAGGTTTGAAAACAAACGGTTTATGAAAACATTGTTTAGTAATTTTTTTACTCATTGTTAATTTTTTTTATAAATACAAGCGTTTTAATGATTCTATATGTAAATTAACAAACCAAATTCAGAAAATATTTGTTACTAACGTCATTTTACAACCCAATAAGTGAACTATTTTAAAATTTTAAAAATTAATTTTAAAATTTCCTGGATGTTACATACATTAAGCTTTTCTAATGAAAGTTAATCATTATATACTTAATTATGTTATACGTATAAGATAATGTTGTCTTAACCCCCTTGACCCTTAACAAAATTACTTTCATAAAATACAGCTGAAAGGTTATTAATACGTTATTTTTGAAAAAACTTGTTTTATTGTTAAATGGCAAATATACGAACTCATGAATTTGAAGTTTTTAATTAATAACTGGTGGCATAATGATACAGCGAAAATTAAAATACACATCAAATTGAAAATAACTATTGGATAGTGTACCATGTTGAAGCCAGTGACAAGAATGATTTTAATCGATTATTAAAAAAATTGCATCGCGGATTAAAAATTTTGTTTTTAGAAATACGTTAATATTCTGAAAGTCTGCTATTCTAAAATTATGCAAAACAAACTGAAAACCTTCAAGAAGAATGCGAACTAAAAGTTATATACATTAGCAGCACTTATTTTATATTTTTCCTTTCTGTTTGAATACTGGGACTAAGCTGGAATGTAAAACGATACAGGGAAAATTACAGAAAATAAATTCACCGAAACATAATATAACACTTTCCAGTACTTTCTAAAGTGTGCTGCAATACAATACATCAAATGTATTAGCCTAAAATTCTAATATATTTTAAGTTTCAACATTTATCTGCCACCTCCTAGAGTGGCCAGTTAGCAAGACTGTCATTCACAACTGAATATATGCATACAAGTCAATTGTTTTAATGGGCCTAGTGATATATTTACAGGAACAATTAATCTTATCTGTGAATGATTATTACCTCTATGCTGTGTAAATTAGGAATCGAAGTGAATTCACGAAAATATTATGTAAAAAAAAATTATAAGATAAAGTAAATATCGTTGATGAAAACAAAATAGCGAGAAGTGGGAAGACCTCTTAAACTCACAACTAAATGATTAGTTCAAGTCAGGATTATGACTGCTTTCACTCGAGACTATTCTTTAAGTTATTTCGCTGAGAACTCTGGACCGTTGTACTGATTGTTAGGTAGTTTGGAACTTTGTGAGTTACAGAAAACAAGCAAATTAAAGAAATTTTCATTTCATTTCTTGTGGCATAGGATCCAAACGTGAGTAAATACTTTAATAAAACCTCAAGAGACGGAAGGGAAGAAGGTTCATGGTACGAACAGTTTCGTAGTAAGTGCATATCAAAACGGTGCTTCAATAACCAATCACACTCACACGTTTAGGAAAATTTACCCCAGTGGTCGTATTTGTGCACCCCTGGTGGTCCGAGCTAACCCCCAGATTGGTATTTATTTGGCCGTAATTTACCGCGTTTATGAACCGTAATGCGTTTATACGTGCCGTTTAGCCTTCCCCTCCCCGCATTATGTCATACAAGAATAATACTATGCAGCCCTGCCGGTGGCATCTATCTGTTAATTATCGCTGTTAATCAAACAAAGCCCTGGGTATCAAGCGGGTGGTGGAGTGTACAGGGGGAGGGGGTATTAGACTGGGCGATGTGTTCTATCCCCCGCCCGGCTGAACTGTCATATCCTGTTAATTTGTCATTAATAACGGAGATTACGAGATCCGCGAGCTCGATTGCCGGCTTCAATCGGCCGTATCGAATCCCACCAGATTTTTGGCGCTGTTTAATTTGTGGAAATGATACACCACGTTGTGGCAAATGACCCTTAACTTTTTATTGGATTAACGTCTGTGACAGATTATGAAAAGCTTTCCGCAGGAAGCAGTGGGAAAGTAAATTAACTGATTTCTAATCGCCGCCGTTTAGAAAATAATGCTCTCCAAGCTGCTATCTGCTCTGCTTAATGACTAGCTATGATAGGACAGTGTAGGGTTCGGTAATTATGTTGTTCAGTAACGTTGCACTATTATCGTTCACAGGAAAGTGTTTGTACAGTCAAATAGCATCGATAAGTCAAACGCACATTTACAATTACAGTCTACGAATAAAAAACATATTTACCTTGTTAATGTTTTAAATTTACTCCTTAAATGTTTTAGTTTATTAAATAAAACGTACATTGTAACGATTTTGTTTTTCACTAGTTTCACGTAGCGTATTCTAAAACTTTAGTCTGAGCATCGAGATCAGACCGGCGCTTTTTGGTGTTGCAAGGGAGTTTACAAATAATTACACGAGGAGGAACGCTTAAACTGCAGAATATTGGCTTCACGCTCAAAGCAGAATGCATGATTCCAAGGAAAGAAATGTTAATATGCGTAAGTTATCTACGAAACCAGTGTGCATTACATTACTACTATTACTCTTTCATCGTTAAAATGAATATTACTGCTATAATATTTTATGCTCTTTCCCCCTCATAGGCATTATGAGGGAGATTATAAGAGAAAGATGATATGCACGACTCTTTAAGTGACTGAAAGTTATAACATACAAAAATGACACAACATTCAGATGAAACCCAAATTAAAATCGCTATAAACCATTTTGTCAAATGATGAAGTACATCTTCTTTATTCACATACTATTTACACGATATTATTTAAAACTGGAAATAGAAATTTTATGAAGTTGCAGAATAATACAAAAAATAGTAATTAAACGTGCTACTGGTTTTGATGATGTAATCACAAAACGAGGTAGTAAGATTGAGACCCCCCTATTGCTATGGCGTATAGTAGGTATTGAATCTGCTCTCGGCGTGAGGCGCCAGCACTTGATGCTAGCCCTCAGTGTTAGGGCGTAGCAATACATCGACACTATTGTCTCTAGGTCCAATTTACCAAATAACTCCACCTTGTTTTCAGGTTACCATAAGTCAGTTTTTATTAATGCAACAGGGTCACTTCTACATGTACACACGAGACAACCCTCCCCTTCCCTTTTCTGTATGTAGGCTAGGTATTGCTAGACGCGGCGCTTTGCGCCGTGGGGGTGCAAGGTTCGTTGCACTTCCGGTATGTTTCTACTTAGCTTGTCTCGAGGCGATGGTTCATCTNTGCGCCGTGGGGGAGCAAGGTTCGTCGCACTTCCGGTATGTTTCTACTTAGCTTGTCTCGAGGCGATGGTTCATCTCCCAGCTGGCGACCTGGGACTGCTCCGGCACTTGGTGGGCGTCTTGACGCCTGGTCTCGAAACTCCTCCTCTCGGGTCCACTCAGCACTCTTCGTTTGACGACGGCCGGCTGCCGTTGGCGTCTTCTCCCGGATCCGCTCCGCGCTCCTCGATTCCCGTCGGCTGACTGCCGTTTTTCTCTGACTCTTCCCGCCGCACGTCCCGCTTGATGGCCTCCGACTGAGGTTGACGTCATGATGCATTCTCGTTAACTCGTTCCGCCTAACTTCGATCCGACCTTCTCGCTCGACGACCTCTGACTGCCTGATCGATCCTCGACTCATTTCGTCCGGCTCCGACCCGGACGCCTCGCTTCAGGTCCTGCGACTGACTGACTCCTTTCCTGCCTCTTCCTCAAGATTTTGTAGGCTCGATCGCCATATTCAACTTGCACCATCTCTGCACGTGGCCGGGGTGCTTGCCGCGTCCCCCTGAGTCGTAAAACACGTGGCCCCTGCTCCTGTGGCCCACAGTCGGCACGGCGTGGCCCCTTGATTCTGGCCTGGAAGTTTATTGTTCCGTTCTGCACGTGCGGGAACATTTGGGTGGCCTCTCGGTTTGGCGCACATGTGGTTATCCTGCCTCCGGATATCGTGCCGCTATTCTTCCAGCACGAGCGCAGAAGCTCTCATGGTTTATTGTGGTAGCCAGCCTGGGATGGATGCAGCCGATGGTGGGATCTCGGAGTCCCTTGGGTAGCTACAAAACGCAGCTGTGCCTGCGCACGTGCGTCTTCCACTGTCTCCGGATATCGTCTGCATGTGCAGGAACATTTGCACGTGCAGGAACCTTTGGTAGCACGCCTTGTAGCTGCGAGGCGCGGTTGCGCCTTGCTGGCGTCATTCCTCTGGCATGTCCGCAAAACCCTTAGTATTATTGCGGTCGTCCGCCTGTGAGTTTCGCCAGAGCGCGTCTTCTGACGAATAAAAATATAGGGACGCAGAATGCGTCAAGATAATATTTCAATGGTCAAAATATAGGTTAAATATGGCAAGTTAAATATAATTTCTATAAGAAAAACGAATGTCTTGCATTCCATACAAATCACCTTTTAGAACCGAAATAATAATTTAAAACCACAGCTGAACAAGTACCGTATTTCTAATTGCTTATGAGTAATTATCACATATATGAATATAAATTAAACAACAATTGAGTAACTAAATCAATTTAACTATTTCCGTGGTACAGAGAGACAACTCTCATGTTCAGATATAGTAAGAAAATTAAAATTTAATTTTATAAAAAAAACTTACAATTGCCAAACTTGAATGGAAGTGAAATAGGGACAGAAAATCCAGACAAGTGAAATGAGATACTTGATAGGTTAAATAACAAGTTATAGATAAGCTGTATCTGAAACAATGTCGAACAAATTCCTGTTCCAGAACCTATACGTAACTACAGCTAGTGTTTGCTGAATCATGTTAACACGATGCCTACCAATATAATCTCAAAACGAATAATTTATTTAAACCAAGAAACAGCAAGAGAAGAGCAGGAAGAATGTTAATTCTTAGAAGCAAAGAAGGAGAAGGAGGAGGAAACATTGTAAATAAAAACGAAAATTTTAACCTTACCTGAGAATGTGTTCGCTTATCAAAAATTACATTTTTCTATGGCGTAGCGCCTCCACCTACGAGAAATGAAAGTAAACGACACAAATCGCAGCTAACGACACTGTAGCGTTGCTCAGGGCTACGGACTTAAATTAAGTGGAAACTCGCAACTCGCTTGGTTTCCAGTCTGCCTCGGTTAAAATATATGTAGTTAGGAGCAGTGACTTTTTTCTAAGGTTGATTTCAAAAGTGCTCACTTTATCGTGAACAGCTGTTATCAGTAAAGACGTACAGATTTGTTTTACCTTAAAATAAAATCTGTACGAAATGGTTGCCTTTTAAAACTTTATCTTCGTAATTCATACGACAAAATGTATAACATAAATGTTTAAATACGACAATTCACTTTAATAATGAAACATTTTTGCCATTCGTAAAATTAAAATTCTTATTTTCTCTGCAATAACATTTCTTACTTGCACTAGAAAGAATATTTTTATTTAAATGTTAAAGTCTGTATGTAAGTACAAATTTTATTATTACTTAAGTAATTTTAAGGACATGATTGAGGCTAGAGAGCGAGGTAATAAATGTAATATGCTGCGATTCATGATAAGGTTTGGTTAAAATTCATATGTTGTTGGACTTTTCTGCAGCGCCAGTAATATAGAACCTTAAATAAATTGTGAACATAAATTAATTACACGAATGATATGGTATTTTATAAACAACTCAATAAGTTCTGATGTGATATGTCTCTAGCATGTTTAAAACATTCATATATAAGTACAGTAGGTTCAGCGTTAAATTTGAGTTAAGCTTTAGTAAAACAGAGCTGTATAGAAAAAATACTAAAGAAATAAAATTTACCCACAATAACAATGGTAAATCCAGGGTCTGAATTCCCAAGCACTTCAAAATATCAAGAATTTCAATATTTTATTAACCAAACACTGTTAGTTGGAAAAACCCTTGGGATATCATTGGTTACAAAATTATAAACGTATCACAGATTTCATTCTAGCATTAATTATTGTAAATTTTTTACCATAAGAATTGTTTGGCTGGATTTTTTTTACAACTACTTTGTTATATCTTGAGGTCAAAGCAATATTGTGTAAAATAATACGCATGCGGCATAATTTATCCCGAGATATTTTAAACAATTTTACAGAAAGCGTTCATTTTTATAATTATGCATGGACTCACATTACCAACAAATTTGTTGTGAAATTATTCAACTGAAGATTAAATTTTGATATCAGGACTTACTTGATCTCTGTAATTAAATAAAACGCCAGGACTTGGTGCCTATTCCAATTAAGTATAGTTAATTTAAGAAAGTTAAGGTCTATATTTGGCAATTGAGGAAAAATATTTTTGAAGCCATAGATGAGTAACGCCTCTATAATAGCCCCGAGTTTAGCTGTCCTGTACGACAGCATCATTTATGACCTAGTGCCTAAAGATCGACTCTAATTTAGAAAACATTTCGGATGGCAGGGCATCACAAAGAAGTAGAAGGCGGAAAATACACACTTTAATTGCAAGCAGGCCTTGCTAACTTGGAGAAATAGCTTAGTAAATGAGAGAAGATCCAATATAAATATCTTGTTTTCACATTGGAGGTTAAGCAGTGTAGTTCCAGTAACCCTATCTTTATGATCTCCCCAAGATGATTCTTGGAATATTTGTTGAAATTCCAGAGTGGTCTATAAACAGGTTGCAAACTGGATGCATGNCTGTCCTGTACGACAGCATCATTTATGACCTAGTGCCTAAAGATCGACTCTAATTTAGAAAACATTTCGGATGGCAGAGCATCACAAAGAAGTAGAAGGCGGAAAATACACACTTTAATTGCAAGCAGGCCTTGCTAACTTGGAGAAATAGCTTAGTAAATGAGAGAAGATCCAATATAAATATCTTTTTTTCACATTGGAGGTTAAGCAGTGTAGTTCCAGTAACCCTATCTTTATGATCTCCCCAAGATGTTTCTTGGAATATTTGTTGAAATTCCAGAGTGGTCTATAAACAGGTTGCAAACTGGATGCATCAGTTATATTTTACGAGAATGAAAATTATGTTTTATAACAACAAAACTCGGTTTTCAGTGATTCACAACATGCAGTTACTGTTACGAAATGTACTTGTTACTGAACATAATGGAAAAAGCATTTTAATACAAAGATTACACTTAACGAGTTGAACAAACATCTTCTTAAGGTAACAAAATCTGAAATTAAACAACTTCCTTGAGACAACTGGTTAAATCTGGTCGCAAATTTCAAAATTTGGATTATATATGGTAAAACAAATACCAGAAAATAAGTTTTTTTTTGTCGCTACCATAAAAGNTTCTTAAGGTAACAAAATCTGAAATTAAACAACTTCCTTGAGACAACTGGTTAAATCTGGTCGCAAATTTCAAAATTAGGATTATATATGGTAAAACAAATACCAGAAAATAAGTTTTTTTTTGTCGCTACCAAAAATGTTACTTAAAAAAAAACGCCAGAATCATTCTATTAAAGTTGGAGTTCACATCAGACATATGCAAAGAAAGAATATCATAAACATGACCAGTAAAAGATACAATAAGTCAAAATATATATTTTAAGATATGTAATTTATGTGTCACAGTGCTACCGCAGCGTACGCACGTTAAATGACTTTAATATTAAACAAGTACATATAATTTTGGCACTGATCACGTCAGGCACGGCAATTAAGTACGGTACTCATTCTTCCAATATTTCTGGGAAAATTTTGTCAATTAACTTACACGTTACAATTAAAAATTTGTAGCTGCCATTTGCCCTTTCACTTCTCACAAACGTCTCGTGCAGACTTTTTAGGAACACCTCACAAAGATTTACATTATTTTTCCACATTTATTTTGAATTGAATTTTGGTTTGTGTTTCGCTACTCTCTTCAGGAATATTAAAAAGAACACTGCCTGGTAGTAAGTGTAGAAATATCAAGAAGACTATGCTTTGAGAGGGACAGAGAGAACAGATTGATTGCCATGGTATACTTATCCAAGGATAAAATATTAGATAAAAAATTTTTTATCAGAAGGGGCTGCACTGACAACGGGGTAATTAGAATTTTCTGTCATTGTGACTACTTTGAACCGAAATGAATGAAAACGTATTTCTAAAACAATGGCCCTACACACTTCCACTGCATTATTATATATATATTTGGAACCAGCTGATAAACTGAGACAGTAAAGAAACGGTGACATAATTAATAAGTTATTTGTTATGTATCTTCCAGTTTTAAAGACATTGGAATCATTTTCTGATTAATTTATTTGCTTAGATAAAATAAATTAAATATTTATACTTTCCAAAACTTTAAGGAAAGTACCAATAAAATAAAATAGGTGTCTTGTCTAAAACTAAGAATTTGTTACACCAATTGCTACCAGTCTTGTCACACAAGCACTGATGATGTAAAACCCGGATATTTGCTTACGGGAATCATGTCAAACGATGGCGCTGGTCAGCTGATTTTATCGAGGATCTCCCGTTTCCTCCGTCCTTACAATACGGTGCTGTTCCATACCTACCTCGTTTCAACCACACCGGTTCTCAATAACTCGTTAAGATCCACCGAAATCACCACCTCACCTTCTCCCCAAATTACTGGTGAATATAAACAACTTCTGTACTATACTGAGGATAAATGTGGTTGTATGAACCAAATGTCTGTAGGAAAGAGCAGGGTAAAGTGGCCAGTGGCGGTAAAATGCCCATCAACTCTTACTTCGCTGAAGTGTGCTGCAGTCTGGTTGCGAGGGCTTGCAACAGTGAAGAGGGAAGATTATAGTGTTCGGAGAGCATCTGAGCTGGTAATATGACAAGTTATTGGTTTTGTTAAAGTTTTTGTGGTTTCGTTCATTGTAAGTTAAGTGATAGAAACTATTAATTATACCTCAGGAAATTTTAGATTTATAATTATTTACTGCAGTATCAATTCAAAATTTTGAATAAGGCTTTGAAATAATGGGTCAAACAATTTAGTAGACAACTTAGTTTTTACTCTAGACAAACTTTTGCGTAGTGGCGTCCAAGAGGGCAAAGTGGCCATTGAACTAATGGGTTGAAACATTTGCCACTTGAGTGTGCAATGGTTGGCAAAAGGAGAGTTAATGCTATTCCATATGAAAAGTAATACTAGGAACAGCACTGTCGCTTTCAGCAGACTGCCGTAATAAAATGCTAAATGTATTTTCCAAACGCTCACCAAAGGCAGAAGCGTGTTTGTATTGGTTTTCGTGAATTTCTGGTATTTAATTCGGTCCCCAGCTGATGGCTGTAGATTATATATCAAAGAGGAGAAACTAATCAATGTGAAGAACGTAAGTTACCAGTCATTGGTAACTTCACCCAACCTAGCAAGGCAAAGTAACCATTTGGTAAACAAATTTTTAAAATTCAATATCAAATATAGTCATTTACAATACTTAAGAAATAATACTTTCAATTGTTTGTACAATAACTATTTTGTGNTCATTTACAATACTTAAGAAATAATACTTTCAATTGTTTCTACAATAACTATTTTGTGTGGAGGGGGATTTAATATTTATATTTTACTTACAGTAAACGATTGAAATATAATTTTACCTTAGAGTGGCTATTTCCCCACTGCTTTCCCCTACCAATAACACATACGTACTGTTTAAATAGGGACAGCAATTAAAACTGGTTGTTAGCGCCATGTAAATATTGTTAACGTAGCTACTAATTGCGATAAAACTGTACGTTGTGGTTTTGTATGTGATTGTATCTGCAACTATAATACACTTCTTACAGCAGAGCATTATGATCCTTCTACAGAAAATATAGTTCCTTCAGCAGAACAACTTAAATATTTGTACTATTCCTGCAACAAATATCACTGTAATAAACTAACAGAATACTCTGATTCTGTCACATAATTTGGTTGCTGCTACAATGAAACCAGTTTACAGAACTGTTTTGTTGTCGATTCTTTGATTTTTTTAGAGTTAAATACTTATTTTCCNGCTGCTACAATGAAACCAGTTTACAGAACTGTTTTGTTGTCGATTCTTTGATTTTTTTAGAGTTAAATACTTATTTTTTTCTGAAATAGCTTACTTCGAAACTTCTTAGTGTAACATAACATGCATCTAGAACCATTTTACTGATCTGGGGCATATTTTATGCGCAAGTAGTACCGCAGTGAGAGCATGAAACTTAGGGGTGACAAATGTTTCCATTTGGCATTCAGTCCGTAAAGTAAAACAAGCTTTCTAAGTCTCGCAAACGACTTAGCTAATTGCCATACTGTATTATTGATATGCTCTTTATGGTCAAATGAGCACTTCTGACGGCTCTGCTTAAGATCTACTTCTATGCACGTTGTGTATTCTTCCGCTTTATGNTTTATGCGCAAGTAGTACCGCAGTGAGAGCATGAAACTTAGGGGTGACAAATGTTTCCATTTGGCATTCAGTCCGTAAAGTAAAACAAGCTTTCTAAGTCTCGCAAACGACTTAGCTAATTGCCATACTGTATTATTGATATGCTCTTAATGGTCAAATGAGCACTTCTGACGGCTCTGCTTAAGATCTACTTCTATGCACATTGTGTATTCTTCCGCTTTATGTTGACGCATTCTGCGTTCCTATATTTTATTCGTCAGAACACACGCTCTGGCGAAGCTCGCAAGCGGACGACCGCAAAAAGGATTAAGGGTTTTGTGGACGTGCCAGAAGAGTGACGCCAGGAGCCTCGCAGCTGCAAAGGCACGCTACCAAAGGTTTCTGCACATGCAACTGTTCCTGCACATGCAGACAACATCCGGAGACAACGGAAGGCACCAGGACGCGGACACAGCTGCATTTTGCAGCTTCCCAAGGGACACCGAGATCCCACCACCAGCTGTGTCTGTCCCGGGCTTGTACCACAATAAACCATGAGAGCTTNAAGCGGGGCAGTCGGCCGACGGAAACGGAAGAGGACGGAGCGAATCCGCGAGCAGACGTCAGCGGCAGCCGGCCGTTGTCAGGCTCAGAGTACTGCGTGGACCCGGGAAGAAGGAACTTCGAAGCCAGGCGCCGAGACGCCCACGAAGTTCGAGAGCAGTTCCAGGTCGCCAGCCGAGGGAAGACAGCGCTGCAGTGTCAGATAAGTAGTTCTACACCAAGTGTGAAGAATCTC
>NQII01003383.1:42333-83886 GCA_002778355.1 Clitarchus hookeri | reverse complement strand
GTCAACGGCAGCCGGCCGTCGTCAGGCGCAGAGTACTGCGTGGACCCGGGAAGAAGGAACTTCGAAGCCAGGCGCCGAGACGCCCACGAAGTTCGAGAGCAGTTCCAGGTCGCCAGCCGAGGGAAGACAGCGCTGCAGTGTCAGATAAGTAGTTCTACACCAAGTGTGAAGAATCTCCCCCCCGCCCCCACGACTGAAAATCGCCGCGCCAAATATCGCGTAATCTACGTACAGAAAAGGGAGGGAGTTTGTCTCGTGAGTTCATGTACCAGTTAACCTGTTCAAGCAACAATNGTAATCTACGTACAGAAAAGGGAGGGAGTTTGTCTCGTGAGTTCATGTACCAGTTAACCTGTTCAAGCAACAATAATACTCGATTATGTGAACTCACAAATAAAGTGTAATTTATTAGTAAATTGGACCTAGAGACAACAGTGTCAACGTATTTCTACGCCCTATCACTGAGGGCTAGCATCAAGTGCTGGCGCCTCACGTCGCAGAGCAGAATCAATACCTACTTCCAAGCTTCAGCATTTGGCAGGTATCAATGTTAAATTAACATTGTCAAGGGTTTCATAATTTAATTCATGAGTCAATTAAGGGAAACTGTGCAATTATTATAAAAGTAAATATGTTACAAATCTGCACAATTTAACATTTTGGAGCATTAAAAAAACAGGTAGCGAAATAAATAATTTCAGTTGTCACAAACTGTTACCTAACACTTTTAATTCGACGCTAAGACATGGAACTACTTTCTATCCGTCGTTACCAAATTAATCGGGCACATGTCACTCAGTGCGCCCAATTGAAATATGTGCATACAGGTAGGAGCAGTGACTTTTTTCTAAGGTTGATTGCAAAAGTGCTCACTTTATCGTCAACAGCTGTTATCAGTAAAGATGTACAGATTTGTTTTACCTTAACATTAAATCCATACGAAATGGTTGCCTTTCAAAACTTGTAAACTCTTTATCTAGAATCATTAAATTTATCTTAAAAGAAAATTGCGTACGGAATGTTTCTGGCGAGTTAGTAGGTGGGGATTGGCATCTCGTCGACAGTGAGGTCTTTAGAGACGGAGCAAGTTGCTCAGAGGAGCAGACACGGGAACGGAATAGTCCATTTCCTGTGGCAAGGGATCATCCCAGCATTCATCTTGAGTGATTTAGAAATGTAATGGGAAACCGAAATTAGTATGGCCGGACAGGATGTCGAAGCTGGGTTGTCCCGAATGCGAGCTCAATATTTTACCACTGTGCCAAATATAGCTCGGTTTCCTAAGAACAGTGGTTTATAACGAAAATATATAGAAAGTTAGTCATTTGTTTAAAGCCTTAATTTTTTGTTATCTAACACGAGGTATTGTTTGTTTTCAATGAAGACGGCAACCGATGGCAATAAGTTTTCTGCTGAAAGTGCGCAAGTCCGTAAGTTGACTTTTAAAATTTAATAGCTGTACCTATTTAAAACACCCTTGACATATTTTCTAAGAGATTCTGCTGTGATGAACTATCAATATTTACTTAATTGTAAAAAATTAAAACCGTTTCTAAATTAACAACATACTAAATATTAGTGTGGTAGGTCATTACTCTGGAACTATCCAACCGATCGCGATGTAAGCCGCATTTGTCTTTCAAACAGAACTTACAGAAGATACAATATTTTTGAACTACAATTGTTTCTTACCTTCTCCCAAAATATGTATTCTAATAAATAAATACAACAGAAATTCTAAAGCACATCAAATAATTGTGAACGGAATGAACTGATTTTAAATACAAATTGAATTTCGACAGTACTTGAAAATAAGCCAATGTTATAGTACATTTCTTACTTGCCCCATGTTGATTGCCGAGATTGTGAGAGACGGTTACAGAAAAACTGCCCATTAAATCATCCTCGTTCAACCCAATGAAGTTCGCGAAAAAAAAGGTATCACGATTTTACTGTAAATATCACACTGATAGTAAATTCTGACAAAAAATCTAAATTTTTATATTAATAAATACAGTTCAAATCGTATCTGTTATAATTGTCAATACACCTTACATTTGATAGATACATCCCCGAAATATTGTTGTCTATTAATTTTAATAAATGTTACCGCTGGTAGGGGCACGTTTTAGCCAACTGTGTATGCATGGAACGAGATAGGTGTACTTCTAGATTTCATTTCACGTACTTCAAAATCAAAATGAAGGAATCGAAAACAAAATACGACAGTGTTCTTTCAAACGCTCACCAAATGTTTGTTGTTGGTTCAGCTCGTCCAAGCGAAACCNGAAAACAAAATACGACAGTGTTCTTTCAAACGCTCACCAAATGTTTGTTGTTGGTTCAGCTCGTCCAAGCGAAACCAAAACATCGTATGACTTTGTACTGGAATTTCACTGTCTGTTGATGCATAAATCACACATGCACATAAAAAATAGCGTCTTGTAAATAAAATAAGGAAATATTTTTAATTTTATACAAGAAAACTTGCTTAGAAATACTGTAGGTCATAAGGAAAGTCTTGCAGTCATACATACATAGCGCCATAAATATAGGGCTAGTTNGAAAACAAAATACGACAGTGTTCTTTCAAACGCTCACCAAATGTTTGTTGTTGGTTCAGCTCGTCCAAGCGAAACCTAAACATCGTATGACTTTGTACTGGAATTTCACTGTCTGTTGATGCATAAATCACACATGCACATAAAAAATAGCGTCTTGTAAATAAAATAAGGAAATATTTTTAATTTTATACAAGAAAACTTGCTTAGAAATACTGTAGGTCATAAGGAAAGTCTTGCAGTCATACATACATAGCGCCATAAATATAGGGCTAGTTTTATATTGCTTAAGCATTTCACTAATGTTTCGATCGTCATTATTATAAAGAACAGTTAAACTTGTAACTGACTTTCTTGAATGATAAAGTTTAAGTTTTCACTGCAGATAAGGTACACGCACAACCGTACATATTACAGATACGGAGTTCGTAAACTCTGTTCTTAAACGTTCTTCAGACTACAGCTGGAGCTAAACGATTCCTTATCTCTATAAACGTAGCGTTCTCGTATGAGTTTCTTGGAGGCAGATATTCATGCTAGAGAGCATTAGCGATTTAATATCCTTGCCATGATTTTAGGCATCTTTGCCGAGAACATAGAGAGATGGATTATTTTCTGTTCGACACACGACTATAACTAATTAAAGATGCGAATAATTTTATCTGTAAAATGATGTTAAAAAGCGCGTGGAAAATGAAATATTAGTATATAGTAACTACTGACACATATTAATTATAAAAGATTTGAAGATAAAACATTTTTGAAAGCACGAATATCTGTATACTAGTAATATACACAGATTAAAAGGTTTGAGTAATACATTGAACTGCCTGAAAACTATGATATTCTTTGCTACTGGCCGAAAATTTTGTGGAAATTGTAGNTTTTGAGTAATACATTGAACTGCCTGAAAACTATGATATTCTTTGCTACTGGCCGAAAATTTTGTGGAAATTGTAGGGAATTATTGACCCATAGGTCTGATTTACTGTAAATAAGTGGAAATAAAAAGGAGTTCATAAAACTTTAGTCACTAAAGTAATGAGTAAGCTGCGATTTCAGCAAAGTGCAAAGTTGTTTCACTTATTTAAACATATTTTCATCGATTAAGTTTAAAATTTCAGAAAGTAATAATCCCTTTACAAAAATACTTAACGTATTCATAGTTCTGATTCGTATAAAGTGTTTACTCTTATCGCCTCAAGCAGAAGAAATCAAACTAAAATTATATTCGAAGTAAGCATTTGGAGAAAGTCATTAGGTGAGAGGCCGCAGAGCTTACTCGCAAATGGGGTGTTTCGGCTCGAAACAAGAATCGAACTATCGGGAACAGTTTGGACATTTCCGGCGAACCGGGCACAGCTGCCTTCTGAGTCACGACGGGAAGTCGACGCTGCGCAAAGTCACGCCGAGAAGCGAAAATCATTTCGGACGTCACGCCTCCACAGCAGCGTGCGTGATCTCTCCCTCGCGAATCTCGTCACAGATCCCGAGCGTCATTGGAGGGCGGGAGGCTGGGTGTCAGTGTCCCGACAACAAAGCGTGCCCGGACACCCACAAATAAATACATCCTCTGTCTGGGGGTTGCGGGGTGCAGGCGGGCAGCCAAAGGCCCTCGGAACGCACCCCATCCCTTCTCTTGTCTGTTTCTTTCCCGCCGGATTCCCGGGACTTGCACGTCGCCAGGAATTACCCTCGTATCTGGGTGGCTGCAGACGACAGCGCGGGGGGTTATTGGGGGGATGTCCACGCGCAAACGAGATTTGTGCCCGCATGAATGGAAACAATAAGAGGACTCTTTTGTGCACGCGGGGGAGGGAACGGGGAATTTCGAGGCAGCGCGACGCGATGGAAGCTGACATCAGGATATGCGTGCGTCGCGGTAATATCTGCGAGGCGAATCTCGGCTCTGACCAGTAGAACGCACTATGACTCACCCTCTGAGAGACGANCGTCGCGGTAATATCTGCGAGGCGAATCTCGGCTCTGACCAGTAGAACGCACTATGACTCACCCTCTGAGAGACGACGATTCTCCCCGAATCGTTTCTAAAGGCGTTCTCACACTGCCGTTCACCTAACAGTGCATCCAGATATCAAGAAAACGACAGCTTAGTGGTGGAGTGGAATAGCAGTTCGAGTGTATTGAGAGGGAAATAAATGTAACAAAAAACTGTATAATTTTATGAAGTGATTTTATTTTATGTGTTAATATTTTTTAAAAGAAAAATTTAGTACACTGTTGAAGAAGCCAAGTAGTAACTCTTCTTAATGAAATTGTGGTAAAAATTTTTTTTCGTTTTTTTTTGTTGTGTTAAGTTAAATAATAATAATAATACCCCTCTGAACGCGAAGAGAAAACTTGCGGTGCAGAAAACAGTATCTAAGTAACGGAATTTGCGTTCTAAACCACAGAGTAAAATAAACCTTCCCAACACACACCCAGTCACAAAAGTGACGTTAAAGAGTTGTATAGTATTGTGAAAAGTATAGATTTAATATGGAACATTCATATAACTTTCTTTACTTGTGTTGAAATGTTTTCAAGTTACAGTTTAGTTTAACTGCTTTTTCCTTTTTATAGTTTACTTTACTTTTCTATTTGTTAGTCTTCTATTCTCTGAACAGTACTTTCATTCATTATGAGAACATATTTTTTAACGATAAGGGGAAAAGGAAAACATAATTAAACTTAGTTGCTGTAATTACAGTATATGAAATGCCCCATAGTGAAGTACACCGGAGCTAGTGTATTCAACTAATAATTTTCTCTATTTTAAAATTTAAATTTTAAAAAAATTATTCCTTATTATTGCGGCGTATTGTTATAGTTACTCTCGTTCTATCTAAACAGGAACGGAAACATGTGTTTCAGAAAATAATTCCTTTTGTGAAGTCAAATCAATTAAAAACCTTGAAAGGTATCGTAGCTATGTCTGGGGAAATGACATGCTTGGTCAAGACAATCTCATTCCTCAAGACGGTGTCATTTACATCCTTATTTCATCGTCGATTATAAAGACAAGTTTCTTGAAAATGGTTTGCTTCAAGATCGCCTCATTTCTCACCACTTCCGGTTTTACGAAGCAATAGCTCAATACTTGGAAAGTGGATCAAATGCGTGAACGAATATTACCAAACACTTAGAACTATTGGTCCTATGAAGATTGTTTCAATTTTGTTACCTCCGCGCATGATATGGACTCTTCAATATTTTGCACAGAATAATTTGCAGTCAATATTAATTAAATTGACTTTTTAATCCTAAATAAAACTACATTCTGTGACGTTCAGTGCCTTAAAACAGATTTTGGCGCTACATCAGAAAATGAAATTTGCTGGTAATATTTAACTTACACAAAGGAGAAGAGTGAATAATGAAGTGAGGGAACTAAAATGTTTTGCTTCCGGACTGACAGCTGTGATTATGTGTAAGGCATCCGAGAAATGTGACCCTTCAATTTTACGCCTTCGACTAGTTTTATGTTTTAAGTAGTAAATAAGTTACTTTTTAGGCTAATAATAATTTTTGGCTCACGAGATTATCACTACCTAATGTTCTCACGCTTGAGGTGCTATTTTGTATCCATTAATAAAATAACATTTTGTTAGCAGAGCTACGAAAATTTCATGCCTTGTNACGCTTGAGGTGCTATTTTGTATCCATTAATAAAATAACATTTTGTTAGCAGAGCTACGAAAATTTCATGCCTTGTTACCAATATAATACTTGTTAACTTAGCTATCTGTTCACCTCTGCACATAATATACTAACGCCGAAACGGTTGAAAGTCGCAAGTCTAACTAAGCTGCTACATCTCTTTAATACATCCTCTTTTTAATTACAACAATGTACACAATCGCAAACATGCTGGTAGGGGTTATTCGTGTAAAAATGTTTATTAGTTGGAAATAAATGCGTATTGTACACACTTAATTTAACGGAGGACACTCATATCACATACACTCTTATATTTGCAGTATTAAATAACATGGGGGCCACGGTGGCTGAGCAGTTAGCCTGCTCACCTCCCACCAAGGCGAACCTGGTTCAATTCCCGGAAGGGGCCCTCACAGATTTTCGCAAGTGGGAATCGTGCCAGACGATGCCGCTGGTTGGCGGGTTTTCTCTGGGTTCTCCCGTTTCCCCCGCCTTTGCATTTCAGTGTTGCTCAATTCTCACCTCATTTCACCCTCATCAGCTCTAAAGACCTTGTTGTTAAGAGCCACCCAAATCTCTCAACTCAACTAAATAACAATGTTAACATTTAAAGAACTACTCAACATCTCTAATAAAGTAAACATTTTGTTATTTCAGTTACAAAAACTAAGTATATCGAATAAAACACTTAATACTGTGGTGCAAATTATCATAAATATGTTAGTTTTTTCACAAAAAAAATATTTTTTATACAAAAATAATGTTTTTGGAGNGTGGTGCAAATTATCATAAATATGTTAGTTTTTTCACAAAAAAAATATTTTTTATACAAAAATAATGTTTTTGGAGGTGGTAAATTTCCACTTCCTATGTTACCCACCCTACTACAAACTACAGTATTTCATCACAAAGAAAAATCTTTCGTTGTTAATATTAAGCTTCTATAATTAAATACAATGGCAAATGGGCATAAAGTTTCCCCACTAGAAAATATTTAATTCACTGTAAAAAAAATTCGTATTCTGCACTCTTTAACTCATTTCCAAGAATGGAAAGCTAATACCTATGACGTGCATACTAGANGTGGTGCAAATTATCATAAATATGTTAGTTTTTTCACAAAAAAAATATTTTTTATACAAAAATAATGTTTTTGGAGTTGGTAAATTTCCACTTCCTATGTTACCCACCCTACTACAAACTACAGTATTTCATCACAAAGAAAAATCTTTCGTTGTTAATATTAAGCTTCTATAATTAAATACAATGGCAAATGGGCATAAAGTTTCCCCACTAGAAAATATTTAATTCACTGTAAAAAAATTCGTATTCTGCACTCTTTAACTCATTTCCAAGAATGGAAAGCTAATACCTATGACGTGCATACTAGACNAAAAAAATTCGTATTCTGCACTCTTTAACTCATTTCCAAGAATGGAAAGCTAATACCTATGACGTGCATACTAGACTCTATACTTTATAATTTTTATACAATGGTTCGAATATAAAATGTTACCGCTGTTTTCTAACATCCACCATTTTACAGTATTTTGAGGCAGGTCTCAAGACAGACCAACAGCTAAATAAAAAAAAAATGGTTTTATTCCCATACATAAGCAAAGACTAAACCACTATGAAATATGGTTTGTAAATTGAATATTCAAGCAGTAATTGTGAAACTTAAAGATGCAGTCTTAAGCCAAACAAAACTATGATGGCCTTCATGAATACCGTCTCGTTAGCACTTGCATGAGATCAGTTTGAGCAGTGTCTGTGGTAGGATGGGAAAATGTGCAACAGCGTCTGGTAGGAGCTGGTGCTCAAGACATGATTTTAAATTCCGCTTTTAAAGTCATTTTACTGTTTACTACGTTTACACAAAGAAACAATTCTTATAATTATTTCCGAAATTTTCTTGACACCTACGGTCAGGATTTAGGTTAATATCATTGCAGATACGCAGGTACTGTTATTATTATTATTAACTGGGATATCAAAATCGTTCGGTTAAACCACGACGAAATTATTGTGTGACATTCCAACTGGACTGCGCGATGCACTCGGTGGTTTTGCGTAATTTACGTATACTTGCCTGCTCTGTAACCGAAACGACCCACACCAACGAACCATTAGCCGGACACGTTCCTAGCGAGGCGCGACCAATCATAGGCACGCTGCCCTGACGCCAGGGCCATTTTGCTACTAATTCATCACCCAGTGTGCGGTTACGTGCAATGTAGCACGTCGTTGGCATTACTCACGTACTGCTGCGTGCAAAATTCATGCGTGCTACCTGCATCAGTGAAAGATATTAGATTTCCCCAGTTATGGTGTGGCGCAGCACCAACGTGTGCAGCCATTTAAAAACTTAATGAGAAATGTTCTCAACTGACAGGTTGTTTGATTTATTTTTCAAATTTTTTTAATAAAATCTTTAAT
The DNA here is from genome assembly GCA_002778355.1 of Clitarchus hookeri. Classification (NCBI taxonomy): domain Eukaryota; kingdom Metazoa; phylum Arthropoda; class Insecta; order Phasmatodea; family Phasmatidae; genus Clitarchus; species Clitarchus hookeri. Next base: position 75,226 of record NQII01003383.1, on the reverse strand, counting down.
GAAATTTATGAATTAAGTAATTTGCATTTATTTTTCGAATTTCGTCATAAAATTTCATTTAAATGAACGGGTTATATTATTGGCAAATTTTGTTAGTTTTTTTGGTTTTGCGGTATTTAAAATTATATAAACATTTTTTTTTACGTTACGCTGATCTGAACTTGGAAAAATACATAGCATGAGGTAGCTGAGGNTAAAATTATATAAACATTTTTTTTTACGTTACGCTGATCTGAACTTGGAAAAATACATAGCATGAGGTAGCTGAGGAGATAACCATTACCCTATACCATCGTTGATTACCTTACCTTATACCATCGTTGATTAACGCTGTATTCAATTATCGAGTTTATCTTTAATTCTGTATCTTTTAGGGATATTTTGTTTTAACTCTCACATGTTACCTCTAACACACATGAGAAGTGAATGCCTTGTTTGGTAAAATGTATATTTTTATCACAGTGTAACATATAATGAAGTCCCTGACTTTGTATACATATTTTATGAGCGTGTGATAATTTTTACGTTAACGCTCTTTATATCCCCAAATGTATAGTTCAATCACGTTTTTGATTGTATGTACGACGTTCTGTCCCTTTCAAGTAAGTGATCACTTTATTTTTTAAAATTTTTAGGTTAGTCTGAAGAGCGCAATAAAAATTTTATAAGCGATTACAAGAACAATGCGCACATCTCCCATTTTAATTTTAATGTATTATTGTTTGTTAATCAAGATATTCATAAAAACATTTTATTGCATTTATTAACTTACAAAGAATGGGCATCGCATTGTTTTCATGATCGAAATTTTTATGGTGTTTTATAAACTTTCATAGAGTTTCTAATAACACAATGGGTCTTTAAATGCCATATTTCTTTATAAGGCATACAATGAACTAACGGTACTCTGTCGAATGAGCCACGATTGCCGCCTCTATACGTCTGTGTGTATTGGAATATACACATATGTGTACATACAGAAACACATACATGGGTACATATATAAGTAAATATATAAATACCCATGCGTATATAACTACATACATATGTACGTAAATAAGTAAAATTGTGCGTAAATTCATATAAATATACATATATACACGAAAATTTCTAAAGTCATTTCTATTTTACAAACCTCTCATTAGGGTAGCAAAAAGGAACTAAATAAAAATATTTAAATTTTAACTAACGCTTGTCGGGAAATCGGGTGTTCTGCACAACACAGAATGGAAATGCGTCGCGCAGCACCTGCAAACAGGCAACAATTCCCACGCAAGAGAACACGTTTGCTGCAGATCTCGCAGGCGCTGCGGTAGAATCTGCGTTACACAAGTACATGTGTGAGACAAAGATTCACGATTCACTGGGATTATCGCATGTAGGAAACGCGTTGGACCTTGCCATTGGCCATTGAAACACCCGTTTCCCCCGCCCTTACACTCCGCCGATTCGTTGCTCCACCTTCGCCTCATTTGACTCTCACAGGCGCTCGTGACCTCCATGGAAGGCACCAACTCCCGCAGCCCAACCATTGTAGTCTATTNGACCTCCATGGAAGGCACCAACTCCCGCAGCCCAACCATTGTAGTCTATTGGCGGTTTATTCGCACTTTTTCAATCAAAACTTTAAAAAATCACCTCATGTATGATGAATTTCGTTGCTCCCTAAATATGCATGTATTTATACTTGTGTTAACATAAAATGCCCTTATGTATAATTAGATTGAGCTTATAGTTATGTTTCATCTATAGATCCTTATATTTTAATTATATTTAAATTTAATACAAGCAGTGAGATAATATGTGCGTTGTTAATGCCTAGTAAAAATAGTTCTTATGCAAAATAGTATTACACCGAGTGCGCACGAATGCGGTGCGCTGTCCCTTTGGTGTAATTTTCTAGACTGGTTAAAGCTGTTTTTGCATAACGTTGAAGAATATTGGGGAAGTAGAACTTTAGCAGGGCTTCAGAAAGGTTGGCAGTNGTAAAGCTGTTTTTGCATAACGTTGAAGAATATTGGGGAAGTAGAACTTTAGCAGGGCTTCAGAAAGGTTGGCAGTACCCGTGAATGGATTACGGCGGTACGCTTGCAGTAGCTGCAACCAACTATACACAACCGTTACAATAGTTGCCTGATAGTAGGCGTTGTGATACGAATTTGCGAAGCGCACTGTCGCTAAACTCCATCCCTAGACATACGCTTCACGATGCGATATCATTTGATTTTCTCTGGTACCACTCAGCTTAACTGGGTCATTTCTAAACAGCCGATACAATGACTAGTGGTCTCTTATTTAATAAAAACTTTTCGCACACAGTATTAAATGTGCCATTATTTGTACTTAACTCAATTTCAGCACTGAACAATTGAAATATTCTGGAAAAGTTGATATACTGAAATGTTGTATTTTCAAGCGCTGGAGACTAGTGCCTACTGCAACATACAGTTTTTGAGATGCGCCGTACTCCGAATGGAGTCGGCGCTCTACTGCTCTGAAATACGGCGAAGGTTTTGAAGACGTAACAATGCTTTCATTACCGTTTCGTGCGTTTGTCGTTTCATCGTATTTAATACGCACTTAGTTAAAATTGAAAATTTTGGATGCAAGAAAGGTGTTACGCAAAACGCCACGGAAGAATGCAAAAAATTATACGTAAGAAAGATTTATACATAATTTATAACTTGCTGGCTACGATACGCTATCCCTATCCAGGAAGTTAGCCAATTTACGCTGCTTTCCTGTTGCTTGTTTTGTTGAACGCTGCAGATCAAAGCATAAATTAGTGCTTAAGTATCAACAATACCACATTCAAACGAAAATCCATACGTGCATATTATAAACGTATTCCATTTTTTNTTAGTGCTTAAGTATCAACAATACCACATTCAAACGAAAATCCATACGTGCATATTATAAACGTATTCCATTTTTTCAAGTGTTAGTCCAAGTATTCCCTTACACATACGCGTATACTCTTCACGTATACGTGGATCAATTTTGAAAAATTACAAACCACTGTGATCAGTGTTCGAATCACAGAGCATGATCATATACACGAAACATAATAGTACTACACAAAATATTTAGGAATATTATCAGCAGTAATTAACTGGCTATAGACAAATTATGTCAATGACCAAGAAAGTAAGTGCTTAAAATAATATAATTAATTTAGGTCTCATAACGTAAACTCAAGCATTATTCTTCATGGATATCTCTACATAATGATTTAAGCATCGTCGTACATATCGTTTTATTTTCTCTGAAAGTAGGATACAATTTTGGATTTAATTAAATTTTTTTGATTTACAATTTTTATAAAGCTGTTTAGTTTAAATCATACTAAGCTCTTCTGGAAGGTAAAATGGAATTCAAGTATACGCTACAAAACGTGCGCAAAGGGAAACCCTCAGTTCGTGTTACTGCAGCGTTTTGAGGCACAAAAATAACTATTTTGTAAGCACTAAAATCATTGCGTGTGTAGGAAAAGTATTGTTCTGAGCGGAAATAATTGCCGGTTTCTAGTTTTATGACTACAAAACTAGCCTAGTTTTAATGCGTTTTGCACAAGAGAGCATGGCAAATATGTCCTTAAAGAGTTAGAGCCTAGTTGCAGCCATGAGCAGCTTTCTTCGGGTTCATCCTAAAACTCACCTAAAACATAGCGTTCAAAATTCTACCCAGATACAGAACTAAGAAAACAGGAAATGTGCCTGAGACTACGTTGACCCTTGGAGCCAAAGATAAATGCATGCTATTACAAATGAATAATGTTTAAAAATAAACAGTNTTGAGACTACGTTGACCCTTGGAGCCAAAGATAAATGCATGCTATTACAAATGAATAATGTTTAAAAATAAACAGTGAACATATATACGGCTGGGCACCGCTAACAATGGGTGACCGTTAGAGCCAGACTGGCTTTCAAAATGCTAGAGGACCTTAACGCACATCTTTGGTGAGTGATGAGAAGGGTGCATTCGGAAAGTGCCGTATCCTCCAAGTGAACCATAAAAATTTTAATGTACAACAATTATCACACATTTTTTTTAATGCCGCGGTACCATCACGAACACTTTCAGTACACAAATGTCCTCGTTTCAAAAGGCTGCAACCAATATTACAAATGCCAATGCAAATATATGTAATTAATTTCACTTCAGAGAGAAAAATATGCCCTCAAATATTTTATAATTGAATTTATTACATTTGATATGATACATTTGTAATATTTAGCCTCTAAATTAAAGTTTGTTTTTGTTTCTTCGCACTTTTTGAATCAAACCTTTGAAAAATGACCCATGTGTGACGTGTCTGGTTGTTGCCTAGATATGTCACGTATCGGAAGCGTTTTATACTTGCGTTAACACAAAATATCTAAATTTTTATGAAATTAAACTTTAACTTGTATCTTATTTATTAATTATAATCATTTATTTATAATTAATATTAATAAAAATGGAGAAATAATGTGTATTGCTAAGGCTTAGTAAGAAAGAGTTCTTACGAAAAATTTTATTACACAGAGGTCGTTCAAATGGGATGCGCTGTCCCTTTGGTGTAATTTTCTAGACACAGTTAAGCTTTGTTTGCATGAGGTAGAGGAATATTCTGAAAGTTGAACATGAGAAGGGCTTCAAAAAAGTTGGAAGGAACCGTTAATGGACTTTACGAAATATGCTTTTGTAATCCTAATACTTTTATAGCTCATGATATGTACGCTACTTTTTGCCAACAAATTTTTGCTGTGATAGTTAAAGGGTGGATCTGTAATTTCAGTTAAACACACAAACAAAAAAGAAGTTTACTATTGCCATGGCACTGCATGTTGGAAAAGAGACGAAATACGCCAGAAAGGGCAGACGTCCCGAGGGCCGAAGCTCGACAATCGAAACATGAGGGTAAAAAGTCACCCCTTGTTGCAGACGAATGGAACTTTTTTTTCCTCTCATTTGTTCCCCGTGTGTGGCGGTCTGTTGTCACCCACTGTGGCCTTTGAGGTTGTCCCATCCCTTGTCTGTCTGCCGCGGGTCACCCCCATGCCACGGTTCCTCCCCACACCCCTAGTTGAGTTTTTTCCCCGCCCCTTCGTCACGGGCCGACAGCTGTCAGTTGGAAATGGCGTGCAGCGGCTCTTCGTGCCTTGCAGCTGGACGTATCATGGTCGGAGCACACAGCGAGGCCTGATTGCGCACATTGTCTGCGCGAACAATCGACAGTCGCTCGGGGAGGGTGTGGCTCCTGTGATCAGAAAANGGGGGGGGGTGCCGCCAGCGTACTGTGGCGGCACGAGCTGGAAACATTCGCGTATCTGAATACCTGCGGCTAATATGAGGTGGTGCAGAAGATAGGAAACGTTTACGGACGACTCTGGTACGTGCATCTAATCCACCATCACCTCTTCACAAGAGCATCAAATCTGTGGTTGACCGTGTAACCTTGAAATTAAGAGGCGACATTATCATGATATTAATCAGATAAAACCATCAGAAAATGAAACACACTGCTATAGTTTAGGGCATATAATACTCAAGATTTCACGAAAATTGTAATCCTGAACACTTCGGGAATGAATATCCTGATTGTGGCAAAAAAGTGTTGGAATTCGTGGAGTGATTTCTTGTAAAAGGGCACATTATAACACTCTGCAATGCCTCAATATTAATGGTATGGATTTCCATCGCACGGCTTTAAAAAGTAAGGCTGAATTCAATGTGACTTGGGAGCCGAAAAACTGCTTGAATCTGAAGCTGAAAGCATGAAAAATTCCTGAAATAAGTTACGACTCATAGAACATCGATTATTCCAGTGACCAGGCTTCCACGTCGTGAATGTGATATCTTAATAATTTACACTAAACTAAAAAATGAAATGACTTTCTTGCTATCGATTTTATTTTAGCATTGTTGCCAGAATGTTATCCATTTAGCTCTACTACGTAATAAAGTTAGCAGAAACTAGCCGTCACCAGATATGTGCCGTCATTAAACATATTTTATTAACTGCAGGCCTAATGTGTCTAGGTATCAAACACTAAAACACGAGAGAGTGATTTTTAAAATTTAGAGTATTTAATAGTTAGAATTATGGCCTTTACAATTACCTTAACTCTTATAGACGCACTTAAGAAGCCATTCTTTTAAAACAGTTTATTGTTTTTTTAATGCCAGTTCTCTTACTAGTAACGTGACTTCTAATTGTGCTTTCTAAGCAGAGGGTCTACACCGATTTCATATAGATTTACTCCGGTGTTCCTTCAAAAGTCATTGATCCATTAGTTGTTTTTCCTCTAGATCTCTTCGTTTTAACTCTAGAATAAGAATATTCTTTCTATAATTATTTAGCCTAACAAAGGATACTGTGTTGTGTAACTGAAGAGAAGCGTGTTTTTAATGATATTACTGATTATGATGGTGTTCTTTGGTAGCAATTCAAGGGCTAAATGTCTATCACTGTGGTGACAAAGAATCTTTTGTACTTGCTTCCGTAATCATCCCACAGCGTTGGCAGTATATGGACCCTGGTGGGCTGTATCTCCTGGAATCAACGACACACATAGATATTCAATCAAACAAAAGGTACTTTTACGCTTGGACGATCAGTGACACGTTTATTTGGAAATTTTCTTTGTATCTGCCCCTAAACGTTAACTCATTAACTAGACAAAAAATGAAATACTATCCCAGATTATTGCAGAATGACATTAACTCCATAACGATATGGGAAACACACACACATACTCCTACAAAGGATGAGCTGCACGCAAGCGGAACTCACCCCGGGATCATCCGAATAGAGACTACTGATGGTGAGCACTATAGCAAAACAACATACATGTAGCTGATGTCCACCCTGTTTCCATATAATCCTCCAAAAAACCTTCAGTTAACGTTGTTAAAGTCAGGTATCTAAGCATGTGAAACGTGTAAAAAGCCTCCAACTACCATGTAACCTGATGTCCCACTGTCAGCAGCAACGCATTCTACCATCTCTTTTGGTGATTTTATGAGCCTTCATCCTCCTTGGGAATACAAGCAGATAACTCTAAGTTAATAGAAGGAAGTTGATCAAATTTGCAGAAATATGTAACCTACAGCTAAGATCAGACTTCAGAAGATAGTGATAATTCAGATCAGCAAAGGAGAACAGTAGAACTAACCGAAATTAGTATATTTGTTCTTTGTCACAAATGACAAGGATAGTTTTCCTGTGCTCTCAGCAGAGCCTTTTCCACAGAAATTTTCACACAAGCAGCATCATCCTTATTATATTGCAAAAATAAGAATGGAAGTGGCAATTATATGAAACCACACCATACCCATAATGGAATTTTGCCAATGCACACTCGTAATAGGGGCCGCGGTGTTTGAGTGGTAAGACTCCTCGCCTCCCACCTAAGTGAACCGGGTTAAATCCCCGGTCGGGCCACTCCCGGATTTTCGCAAGTGGGAATCGTGCCGGACGATGCCACTGATCGGCGGGTTTTCTCGAGGATCTCCCATTTCCCCCGCCCTTGCATTAGGTCCTACTCTATTCTCATCTCATTTCACTCTCATCGGCTCTCAAGACCTCGTTGTTAAGAGCTGCCCAAATCTCTCAACTCGACTGGCAATAAGGCATTCAGTGGCAATATATGTTATGCTAGAGAGAAATTAGAGAGTTTTTGTATCAATATTTTTTAGTTAGTGGTTTCACAGAAATAGCTTGTGACCTTAGGTGCAGCAGTCTGAATTGCGATAGAAGAGAGAGACAGTTTGCTGAAGACTGAGACTTTTTGCACTCAAGAAGAAAAGCGTCTAATTTTCTACACGCTCTAGAAGGTATAGTCTCATAAACCACTGGTACATTCCAAAACGGAAATATGAAAGAATTGCCAATTAAAGTGTTTACATTTTTAGGGCCAAGTCAGATAAATTGCATCTCAAAATAAGCGAGGAATTAAAGAAAAATTCGAAGTAGTTCGTGTTTGTGTGTGGACAAATTACTGACGCACCAAAAATTTGCAATTGTATCACAGCTCTATGTTTGGATAGCATTCATTCCAAATTTATGATCAATTCAGGCAAAAACAAGCAATGACTCATCATTAATATTTTTCCATTTTAACTTGGGCCATTACCCAAAGCAAGTCAAACGTATAAAATCATTTCTGCTCTCAAATGTGGTATAAACGATGTCACTAAGAGCCCCCGATGAGTCATCTACCAAGTGTAACTACAACAAGCTGCAGCTACTAATTTTCAGTCGAATCACTGTAGTAATCTTAAAGGTTCTTACCGTCATGTAGGCTGGCTTTAGACATGATTGTAATTGCAGGGATCAACCGCTCGCACTATCAACCTATAATGAAGCTTTATACGTTGCGTGGAGGGAAAGCATTGTATATAAACTTTTTTAAATATTACCTTGCAATAAAATGTGCATATCGGGTAGTTATGTTACATTTTATCAGAAAATTAAAACAGTAAAAAAAAGGCTTCTGCAGACANCTAAGAGCCCCCGATGAGTCATCTACCAAGTGTAACTACAACAAGCTGCAGCTACTAATTTTCAGTCGAATCACTGCAGTAATCTTAAAGGTTCTTACCGTCATGTAGGCTGGCTTTAGACATGATTGTAATTGCAGGGATCAACCGCTCGCACTATCAACCTATAATGAAGCTTTATACGTTGCGTGGAGGGAAAGCATTGTATATAAACTTTTTTAAATATTACCTTGCAAGAAAATGTGCATATCGGGTAGTTATGTTACATTTTATCAGAAAATTAAAACAGTAAAAAAAAGGCTTCTGCAGACANTAAAATGTGCATATCGGGTAGTTATGTTACATTTTATCAGAAAATTAAAACAGTAAAAAAAAGGCTTCTGCAGACAGCTTTTACAGCGCTCTGTCCTAGCATTTCTTCTTTTCAGAGGGGATGTTGCAGATGTGCCCAGAAAAGTGTGTAAACAATTTTTATAAGCTTATAATCACTGCATAGTAACCAACCAAGCATGTTAACTTCCAGTGCTCTACGAAGTTCTTGATGTGCTGAACTACTTCTTCCAGCAGTGATACCTGATTCCAAGCACTGATAAAACGAATGGCCTTGCCTCCACTTGAGCAGAAGATTAGTTAAGGCAAGCATGAAGGTGACTCTTTATAAAAATGTCATAATATGTAATCCCAATCTGAAATATATGAATGTAATTATGGATAGTATCCTAAATAACGATGTACATCTCTTCAAAGTATTGGCCAAGTGAAGGTTAACAAACATCATTTCCAAGCTGGTTGGTGCTATGTGGGGCTCTTCACCATCGAACATCTGAATGAGACTATATATTTATTTTAGTATATGGAAGAATAATGCTTTACAGCATGGCTCGGCAGCTTTCATGTACCGAAAATGGACACACTACTCAACAAGGCAGATGAAACGTACAAGAAATCAAAGTGCCACATTTTTATCAGGTGGAATAAGTAGCTTTAATGTTACGGAAGATATGTTTAGTACAAAATTAATAAAACACAAGAATGATATGAATAATAAAAACCGATAAGAGGCGAAGCAAATAGAATGATAAAAATAAAAATGTAGAAGATTATTGAGAAATATTTACAAATCTCATAAAAAAAAGAGACATACATATGTGAGCAGAAGGCACAAATAAGAGAATGCATCTAAATTGCTGAAAAAAAGAACTGTGATTTATGGAAGATAATTAAATCATACAAGCTGTATAAGGAAAAGAAACACGCTCAACGAGTTAAATGACTGAAGGGGAAAAAAACTAATATTTCTGCTGGAGTAGAGAAGACTTAATTAAAACATCACAAACAGGAAAATTCCAGTGATGACATAACAAATTAATGATTATAATATAGAGGAGTAAATTTAACAGATAAATATACAGTTTTTCTTTAAACAACTTTTAGAATGCATACAGTATCAATAGAGTGAAAATTGGGAAAGGTTTTCTAGAAAAGACATCGAAAAAANAAACAACTTTTAGAATGCATACAGTATCAATAGAGTGAAAATTGGGAAAGGTTTTCTAGAAAAGACATCGAAAAAAACACATAAATATAGGGCTACAAATCCCTTAAATCAACCCTAAATTTGTTAAAAAGCATTGCATTTCTTGCTNAAAAAACACATAAATATAGGGCTACAAATCCCTTAAATCAACCCTAAATTTGTTAAAAAGCATTGCATTTCTTGCTATTTTGTATGCGCTACATAATATGAAAAGCGATAGAAATACAAACGGCTCTAGAAGAAAATGTTTGTAATGATTCTCTTTAGAGATATGATTTGTACACTGACGAAGAGAAATTCCAGAATATATAACCAAAGTCCATTTGTGAAATATAATTGCACTAACGGTAAAATAACATTAGAGTGAGTTGGGGTGAGAATGCGCGTCAGGTAAGAGCGCGCACAGTGTTTTTCTTGATAAATGATTTACAGCAGTTCGCCATGTGGTTTTGCTTGGCGAAAGTGTCATAACCGGAAGTAAATTGGTACATTTTTATTGAAGTATACGATATCATAGCTCCGTAATGAATTAGTTGCCCTTTTGAGACCTGAAGATGTATTATGTGGTTTTTTGAACTTATGGGATCTCGATAAGAATTTATGTGAGAGTATATTTGTATTTAAATTGAGTTAATTTATTTTGTATTTATTAAATATACGTATAAATATCATAACGAACAGTTTCTGCACTGCGCTGCCCTCTGTTGACAAACTGTGAAACTACATAAGGGGCAAGAGTGCGTCTGAAGAGAGGGGTAAAACAACGCAATGCATACTCTTTCTTCGTGTTTTCATTCTTAATGCCATAAAGAAAACATTTTGTTTTAAATAAAGTACTTTTCTTCTATTGAAGTGAGAACTGTACCCACATGGTTTCAGGAGAGGTTCTTCTTACAGAAGTCATAAAATCAAACCGTTTTATCCCATTTTCTTCAAAGCACTGAAGGACTTCTGTTCGCGAGCATGCGACTAATGGTTGCTCAAAAACCGTGGGCATGTTGTATCACAATTTTAAATAGCATAACTAGTTGGTGTAGCGTACAATACATGTGCAACAATGAAGACATCAATACACGAATTTTAAATATGCAATATTTGTCCATTAGATTGCCACATTCCCACTGAGGAAGATTTCCTACCATCACCTGTGACTGACCAACCTGAGTGTCAAAAGATACCAATCCACTTCTGTCACTAGGTTTTGGATGTTCTTTCAACTTATAAACGTTGCTCTAGGGTTGAAGAGAATCCATCATCACCCAATTCTAATCCACGTACAACATATCAGCCTTCATCTTTCATTCACTCCACTGTTATAGTTAAGCCATCTACTCGAAACTGTAGTAGTAAACCAATAACTGAAGTTTCACCGCAAAACATTTTGGCACTACCAAGAAGAAAAAAATAGAATAGAAGGAAGAAAGTGAAGAAGTTGGCTTTGGTGTCTGGATCACCACATAAACAAGAACTAGAAGCAAAGAATTAAGGGAAATGTCCTGCTTGTTGCAAAATGGCGGCTACGAATCAAGGAGGAAATTATTTTTAACTGCAGTTGAAGAAATACATTGGAAACAGAAAGTAAAAACAATGCCAAGTGACGAGATCCAGAGTAATGAAATTTAATGTCCGGGAAATGCGAGGAACAATAAAATGGACCACCGAGAGACGGTTGGTTTCAGTGCAATTTGTGTTTGGAGTAGTGGTGTTAGTCATGGTCTAATTATTAAAATATTGGCAACTCCATAAATATTTTTTTAAATTTTTTACAAATACGCATTTTAATCCTTTATTTAAATAATTGGACTGGTTACTGCCCTCGGTTAAATATTCATGTTTACTTTTCCATTAATTTTGTATGGACCTAGCAATAGTTTCATAGCTTATTTGCTAGTGTAAGAGTAAACATTATTTGACTAGCCTATGTATGAACTAACTTTTGGTTGTGGTATTTGAATATAGTGGGCATTTATGCCCCACTTAAAACGCACTATTACTCCACAGGGCTGAGAGGGGTTTGGGGGGGGGGGTGCAAGAGTGTGTTTATTTAAAAGTGTATTTTATTAAAAAATGATCGAAATGTCTTAAAAACATTATAACATACATAAGTCGGTATATCATAGGAAATTAAAACGTTATAAAATCTTTAACGAAGATATCTTGTAATTATTCTGGTTTTAGCATGAGAAAAGTGCATCAGTGGCATGGGTGCGTTGCCCCACCTTACTCCAAGAGCTATGAAAAAGTTATTTAAACCGATAAATTTAGAAAATATAATAGAGCAGGACCACTTGTACAGTCCCTTACTTTTCAAGCTCTGATAGCCGAGAGTGAGAAAAATTTACAAGGATAAACAATGTATTCCAAAGAGGATGATGAAACATCATTTTCGAATTATGTGAAGAATAAATAAATAATGGTCATTATCAGAGATGACTTAAGGTATGAGATGGATATAAAAACAAAATAATAACACAGGCTATGAAGTTAATTCATGTAGGAACAAAACTACGTAGTACCGACAATAATAATTATCGTTAAATCATCAAATGAAAAAAATGGAGATTGTAACTAAATGTTTAAATAAAGTGGCATGAAAAAATATTATTTTACCAAAGAAACTAAAACAAGAACATATAAGTAAAGTAAAACCCATTCTTACCAATNGGCATGAAAAAATATTATTTTACCAAAGAAACTAAAACAAGAACATATAAGTAAAGTAAAACCCATTCTTACCAATGAATGAGAAATTGCGTAAAAAATAAAAAATATTCCACTACTAAAAAAAAGAAAAAAATATCAAGCAAATGAATTGGCCGAAGATCATGTTAAAGGATAAAGTATGAGTCACATACCGTACTACCGGACGATAACAGGATTGTAAAATGAACAGGAGATGANCATGTTAAAGGATAAAGTATGAGTCACATACCGTACTACCGGACGATAACAGGATTGTAAAATGAACAGGAGATGAGAAACCGAGGGGTATGGAAAACGTAGTATACCTTGAAAAATGTTAAAAAACAGTATCATTTAGAAACAAGCAAAAACTCTTATACAGAAGACTCAGCTTGAAAACACGAATAATAACTTGTGCAATACGAATAACTCCACTATATTGGTTGCCAGTTATTCGATACGTCTTATTAGAGAGGCTTCTCTTTTTAAACAACTTCGTTTGAGAGTTTTAGAAAATTTTCGCTGACAAGTCCCTCTAAACTCATTAAGGTTCCAAAGTTTCAACCTGGGGACTGCAGTTCGGGAACCTACACTACTACTGGCGCGGAAACTTAGCAGGGAATTTATTACAGGTCTGCAATCCTGAAATATAACGTGAAAGTCCTTGCGGAAAGAAGGCTATCCTTTACAGCTCAACTGCAACATTATTTTTCCTAATTCACATTAACTATCCTTTCCTTAACAGAGTGAATACTATAAATTAAAGGTGTGAATCGACTCAACATACTTGGTGCATGAAACCATCTCTAAACTGTGACAAGGAAAATGTGAAAACACGCAGCACATAACATTTGTTTCAGTTTTGACAAATGATATTGCAATGGCCATAAAGTTTCTATTTATGCTCGTTAATGCTGGTGACTGCTGAACGAAATGCAACTATGCCGTACATGAGTCGACGGCAAAAGCTGCCTCTCTGTCTGGCGGCTGCGTAAAGACAGTCCACTCCACTTGTCCTGACGTCTTTGAAGAAACACTACGCATGCCGTTCCCCACCTTAGGATTGCCCTAAGACGGCATTCGTGGCTCCAACCTGACGTCACGGTTATTTTATGTATTTCAAGAACTAATGAGAATGTACCAGGGGTGTAGGCCAAGGACTATACAGGAGGCTGGTATATATAGTGTTTAACCTCAGTTTTTGCCAAGAGATCGTTCTTGAGGCAACGAATGTTAATTATAATCGGTCAGTTTTAACGATGGTTAGATTTTTGCTGGCTTTTACTCTGTACTAGCATGTGCTATATTAAAGTATGAAAAAGATAAGTCATTAATTTAAAAGGAGAATAGAGATATTTTTTAAATTATAATATTAAGTTGAATATACACTGAAGAGCCAAAAAAACTGGTACACCTGACTAATATCACGTAGGGCCCCCACGAGCACGCAGAAAACGACGTGGCATGGACTCGACTAATGTCTGAAGGTATGCAGGAGGCAATTCACACCACGAATCCGGTAGGGCAGTCCACAAATCCATAGGAGTGCGAGGCGGTGGAGATCTCTTCTCAACAGCACGTTGCAACGCATCCCATATATGCTCAATAATGTTCATGTCTGGTGATTTAGGTGGCCAATGGAAGTGTCTAAAGTCAGAAGAGNTGCTCAATAATGTTCATGTCTGGTGATTTAGGTGGCCAATGGAAGTGTCTAAAGTCAGAAGAGTATTCCTGGAGCCGCTCGATAGCAACTCTCGGCGTGTGGGGTGTCGCATTGTCCTGCTGGAATTGTCCGCGTCCGTCGGAATGCACAATGAACATGAATGGGTGCAGGGGATCGGACAGGATGCTTACATATCTGTCACTTGTCAGAGTCGTATCTAGACGTATCAGGGGTCCCATTTCAGGCCAACTGCACACGCCCCATACCATGACAGAGCCTCCATCAGCTTGAACAGTCCCCTGTTGACATGTCTCCATAATCGTAAACGTCCATCCGCCCGATACAATTGGAAACGAGTCTCGTCAGGCTAGGCACCGTTTTTCCAGTCATCAACAGTCCAATGGCGGTGTTGGCGGGTCCAGACGAGGCGTAAAGCTTTGTGTCGTGCAGTCAACAACGGCATACAAGTGCGCCTTCGGCTCCGAAAGCCCATATCAATGATTGTCCGTTGAATAGTTCGCACGCTGGCACTTGTTGATGCCCCAGCATTGAAATCTCTGCCCATTTGAGATAGGGTTGCACGTCTGTCACGTACAATGATTCTCGTCAATCGTCGTTTGTCCCGTTCGTTCACGATCTTTTTCCGGCCGCAGCGATGTCCATGATGTGATGTTTTACCGGATTCCCGATATTCACGGTACACTCGTGAAATGATCGTACGCGAGAATCCAAATGTTATCGCTGCCTCGGAGTTGCTATGTCCCATCTCTCAGGCGCCGACTATAACAACACGTTCAAACTCATTTAGATCTTGATAACCTGCTATTGTAGCAACAGTAACCGATCTAACAACTTCGCCAGACGCTTGTTATCTTATATAGGCGCTGCCGACCACATCGCGTTATTCTGATTGGTTCCATACCTGTGTTGTTTGCATACGCACGCCAATACAAGTTTTTTTTGGCTTTCCAGTGTATGTTAATTTGCTTTAAACCATTCATTATGCACATGTGAACGTTTTTGCAAGATTAATGATTGGAGAGCGGACAAAATATATTACAGGTAGGTGGAACATGTAGGTCACTTTTTTATTTTGTTAAAAATTGAGGGGGGGTGGGGGAGATATATTATTCAGGCAAATAATAAAATTAGTATTTTTAGGCGTGTTAGTTTATATGTGGAGGAGTTCGAATTTTAATAGTTTGTGTGCAGTGCGAGTGCAGTTTCTGCCCCCTGCCATGGATTTCCGCTTTAGAGAAGAAAGAGCGAGAGTGAGGTTGGCAGCTGTATTGAAATGGTTTGACACCGACATTGTCAATACGTGTAATTATTCAAAAAAATGAATTTTTGTCATTATGAACACGTAGGAATACAATACACAGGTGAAAACATTTCAAATTCAAGATATATATTTGAAGAAGAAAAACTACTTTTATTCCTTTAATGCACGTTGGCAGATTCGCTACTACACTTGGATGGCTTGTCAGAGATTATCTTTGGTATTTTCTACTTGCTATTTTGGTTTTCATTTTCACCTCGTCGTAATTTTTAGAGAAGTGGTGTCAATAATACCTCGAGGCGATTGTTGCTGCATTACTTGCTATTAGTTAGTGGCAGTGGTCACACCATCCTCTGAATGGAAAATGTATATTATATTTTAATTCTATAAATTGTTTATTTCTCCTGACATTAGCCCTATGTCAAATAAACAAATATTATGATGATCAATGAAATACCATCGGTATTTTTCCTGCAATATGTGCGAACCATGCATAGGTCTTGCCTTACATCTCTCACATTTATTCAAACTCTTCAGTGTCCTAGAGTAAGATAAACTAGAATCATATTTTCAATTAGCACACTTAACTATTCCTTAGTGTTAAAATATGGAAGACGGTAACATTTTATTTACACTTTATTTTATTTTCGGGAGTTAGTACAATAGTTAAAANAGTGTTAAAATATGGAAGACGGTAACATTTTATTTACACTTTATTTTATTTTCGGGAGTTAGTACAATAGTTAAAAAAACTTTTTAACCTTTTTAGATTTATTAGGTTTTTAGAAGTTTATTGTTAGTCACAATTTTCCTACCTTCGTAAATTGCCTTTGCTGAGTTTCTCCCTTTGTTGAATTTGTATTTTATCAGGGAGGAAAAACAATGGTATTACTCTCATCACGTGTTGAAGTTCCGCCCCGCCCCAGCCCGCACCGCGAGCAATAACCTTGAGNAAAACAATGGTATTACTCTCATCACGTGTTGAAGTTCCGCCCCGCCCCAGCCCGCACCGCGAGCAATAACCTTGAGCGGCATTTGACGACGACCACCCATTCAGACGGAGAGTAAGTGAGGCGGAATGTCGGGAGGCAGGCTGATACGGCCCTGGGGCCATTGCGGCCCAGCCGAGCGAGAAGGGCTCAGCCCTGCCATGGTGGCCCTTCCTCGTAGCAATACTCGAGATTGGGGGCAATCGCTTTAAGGCGCTCGGAGCGACTGCGATAAAGAAACGAGGTGCTGGTTAGCGCCGGAGTCCGGACTCTACCGCGCGCAGAACGCCAGCGAGGGAGTGAGAACTGTGGCCAGCCCTTAAGGTTGGTTCATGATCTGCATATAACGTTAACAGAAATATGTGGTCCATAGTGAATGTACACGATTTATGCTCAACCAATCACACACGACCGGATTCAACTTGATTTTAGTAAAATAGTGTTTTATTAGCAAACATAATCCTTTATACGTATTATTATAGGAGCAATGGTAAATAAAATTATAAGTTTTCTTCAAAAAATTATATATTCAAATAAGTACATTACTCTTTATTATTTTATCAATTGAAACTATTGGCTGAATTATTTACGTAGAAGGCACGAAATGAAATATCAGCATTTCGTACACGTCTACACGTCGGGGATGGTCTTAGATGACACTTAACGCGATGACCGTGAAACATTTCATAAGAATAACTACTTTCATGTCGATACGTACACGTTCGTTACGTACACATTTTTTTAATCGTAAACCGAGCTTTAAGGGATATCAGTCCCCAATATCTTAGATTTACGGAACTTTCGTCGTAATTTGCATACCAAATTTTGTATTTTATTTTGGGCATCGACAAGTCATAAGGCATTGCTTTGCACGCGTTCTAAAACATGTATTGCTAGACTAATGTTGCCAAAATCATTTCTGTGACCACCAGCAAGAAAAAAAAAATTACTAATAGTCAAATATGAATAAATGCAGTAGGGATGTGATCGTTTGATAAATCTTGAAAAGTTGCTATTTATGCTATGACGTGCGAAAAATTTCGTTAAGCATTCTTAAATGAAACTTATGGCAAAAATAGTGAANAGTTGCTATTTATGCTATGACGTGCGAAAAATTTCGTTAAGCATTCTTAAATGAAACTTATGGCAAAAATAGTGAACATCCAAGATGGTGGTGACTAATTCTTCTTATGAGTACATGGGCTGAAAATTTTTTTTTTCGCGTTCTAAACACAGCGATAGGGGCGACAATAACACGCGTGCCCAGTGCCCCATCGCTCCTACGCGCAAAGCGCTGAACCTTCGTGCAGCGCTTCCGTCGTTGCGCTTTCCTTTGCAAATGTAATCGGTGGTAGTGGACATTTATTACACGCGATGAAAGCCCACTGATTAAACTAGGGTTCTACGCTTTTACTTTTCTCCTAACTCCTAAGTAAACTGCGTAGGCAAGCTCAAATTTTGTGATGTTTTACCATTTTCACTATATTTCTCTTAAAATACATTAAATATGAAAAAAAAAAAGAACATGTACGGGCTTGGATAATTCTTTCTTTATCATTTCAGACAAAAAGTCGGGTACCCAGGTATATATCTGCTGAGGTATACATGAATTCGGAAGCAACGAGTTTACATAAAATATGCCAGGACCACTAACTCTTAAGGGACCCGCCTAGCTGTAGCTGTTTTCCGCGTTTGAGAGCAAGAAGCTCGGGAGCGATAGGGACGACGATGCCACGCGCGTCCCGTGTGCCATCGCCTCTATGCGCAGGGCTCTGAACTGGACTGCAGCGTTATTGTTGTGCTGCGAGTACCTATGAGCATTTAAGCTGTGACACTGCCAATTTATGGATGGAAACTGTAGCAATCCTACATGCAGGACCCTCGATTACGTTTGTTTGCATCNCGGGAGCGATAGGGACGACGATGCCACGCGCGTCCCGTGTGCCATCGCCTCTATGCGCAGGGCTCTGAACTGGACTACAGCGTTATTGTTGTGCTGCGAGTACCTAGGGGCATTTAAGATGTGACACTGCCAATTTATGGATGGAAACTGTAGCAATCCTACATGCAGGACCCTCGATTACGTTTGTTTGCATCTCACCTAAATATTTTGATAAACTGTTCTTTAAAAAAATCCGTTTGTAGCTATGTTGCGGTACTCCGAAATCGCATTTCTGAAGTGATGCCGCCTAGCAAGTAATCGTAAGGCTTATCCTGAAGTGTGTGTAAATATGGTACATCGGACGCACGTCTAAACGTTTCGTAAAAAACGTGTTTTAAACATACTCGACCACAGTACGAGCGACAGGCAGAGGATACTGTTAAGGGTGCCGTTTGGTTGGAGGTATTTTGCGTGTCCGAGACTTACAAGAATAGGAGCGCTAAGGGCGACCTAGGTGCGCGCATCGAATGTCTGGTCGCCTTTACGATCTAGGCACTGAACTGACGTGCACTCTTTATTTCGTCGATTCGTCTCATAAAACTTTCATTGGTCACCCTATCATTTTACGATGTAACAATAAATGCAAAGTTGTGCAGAATGTACCTGTGGTATGTTAAATACTCCTACCGGAATTTTCATACTTAAATATAATATCGAAACACTGTAAATTGTTCTTAATCTTTAAAAATAAGCAGGAGATTTTGAAATAGAAAACGTATACTGTCATTCGGTTATGGGAAATTTCTTAATTATTATTCATACTCAGACGCTGCTAAAGAATATTGATCACTTTCTAAAATTACATATATATGACTCGAGGGACCTCTGTACTCTAAGAAATTCGCAAATTTACCGCATTAGTGAGAAAGCACGGATGGTAACATTTTTTTCTTATACGGTACATCCATGGTAGCGTTTCTGCATTTGCTGAGGAAACAGTCAAATACAGTGGGAGTGGGAGTGGAGAAATTTGGGCGACTATTAACATCGTGGTCTTGAGAGTCGATGATGGTGAAGCGAGGTAAGGAGAGAAAACAGAATGTAATGGCAGGGGAATTGGGAGAATGCCGAGAAAACCCGCTGACCAGCAGCATCGACTGGCACGATTCCCAGGTACGAAGATTCGGGAGCGACTCCGCCGGGAATCGAACCTGGTTTGCCTTGGTGGGATAAAAAAAGTAGGCCTAGTACTAGGGTAGGAGTAGTAAATTGCTAAATCTTAAGTGTGATAGACACTTTTTTCAAAATTGCCGTTACACAAACATTTTTGCTTTATATACGAAACCGTGATACCAATTTCAATTTAGCTTTCATGCTGGCAGAATCGGTTACAACCATCAAATATGTGTAAACATAGCCTGTTTTATCTGTCATTTTATAAGACAATGTGACACGAATAATTAATACAGTTTTATGTCGTATCTAGGGTACAAATCAACCGATTCCTACATAATTTGGCGGGTAAGTAGTACTACTGTAAGCAACGTAAATATTTACTTTTTAAGTAGTCCAGGCATTTACACTACGCTATCAAAAGTATCCGGCACCACCTGACAATGAAGTAAATGATTGGGCCGCCCTCCATCGGGAACACTGGCAGTCAATACAGTGTTGGTCCACCCTGTGCATTGATGACAGCCTGCACTCTAGCTCGTGCCTTGACATTGCAACGTAAAGCAACAAGGGAGCCCAGCCCCCTCCAGGGGAAACATGACCACAGTGTAACCCCACCACCACCGAATTTCACAGTGCGCACTGTACAGCTTGATATATGTCGTTCATCAGGCATTCGCCACATCCACACCCTACCATCGGATCGTCACATTCTATGCCGTGATTAATCACTCCACACAATGGTTTTCCATTGTTGTATCGTCCAGCTTCGATGCTCCTTACACCGTGCGAAGCGGCGTTTGGCATTTGCCTGTGTGATGAGTGACTCATGGGCAGCTGCTCGGCAATGGAAACCAAGTTCCCGCACCTCTCGCGGAACATTGATGGTGCTTGGAGTAGATCCTGATGCAGGTTGGAATTCCTGTGTTGGAGGTGGCGATGGTTGATTGACGGTTACGCTGTGTGACCCTCTTCAACACTCGACTGTCTCTGGCGGTCAACATGAGAGGTCGGTCTGAAGCTCTTCACTTTTCCACTTAACTATAACATATGAAACAAAACAGCGGATCTAGGGATAGAAGGGTGGAAATCTCGCGCACATACTTCTTACACATGTAGCACCCGACCGCCTGACCTCGTTGAAAGTACGCGAGTTTCTCAGACCTTCACATTCTGCTATAACGCGTTCTCTTATGACAACTGCTATCACTGACCATTACACGTGGTAGATGACAGTATTGTGGCTCCCTTTTGCGGGGTACTTGGATACTTTTTAACACTTCGTGTATTATCAAAATAACAGCCGTATAGCATTTTTAACGAATCATGCCATATCTATGAAACGATTGAACTAATTTCAACTTAACTTTGTATGCTGGCAGTATCTACGCAAGCATCAAATGAGCATGTATATAAACTCTTTACTCGTCATTTTGGAAGTGAGCATCACATGCTTAATCAAGCTCGTAAAATTTTTCAACTGAAATGGCCTGACTACTATTGTCTCTTAATAGTTCAGTCCACACTATTGTGTGTGTGTATGTGTGTATATATATATATATATATATATATATATATATATATATATNCAGCAGGAGTACTCAGTAACTTGATATATTTAGCACTATCTACAATACTTTCTTAATGCAGAGGCCGGTAACTTTTTATTAAACTTTGCTGTGAAGCACACTGAAATTGTTGTTATGTGAAACGGTTAAATATCGTAACATAGTATTTGTTCGACGTGTCACGTTGAAAAGAGTAAGTTCAGTAAAACCTCTTTTTTTATGACCAGAAAGTAATATTTTGCCCCCTTGGGATATTGCTCGTAGTTAACACGAGAGTGACGCGCCATCACAATGGGGAAAGCNGGCAACATTTTATAAGCCGTCACGGTCAAGTGTCAGCGACCGACCCACCCGCCACTCCCTCGAGGCAAGAAGGCTATCTTATCTCCGGGCGGTGAAATACGACGACGCGCGGCAGGGGCGGGATATTGCCCGGCGCAAGGATTTGGCAACCCTGCGTCCGTCAAGCTGCGGGGCGGGCGTCACCGCGTTGCCACCCTGACAAATCATTCTTCCGCAACAATGGCTGAAGAGGGCGACAGAGGAAGAAAAATTTGTGCCGGAAAGGCGGGCAGATTTCCTCTCGTAGCTGGGAGGCGTTAGTTCTGGGCCGGTGGACGCGGAACCTATACATCATCGCCTGCAAACAGGACACCTCAGGGAGACCGACTTATCCAAGTGGGCGAGTGCGACGTGAGAGTGACTTTGCGTTTAGCTCTTGTCACAACACCGGGGTTTCCCGATAAGAATTGCTGTGAGAGGAAGCAAAAATAAGGACGCTTGAGAACGTACAATCGTAAAAGTTTCCGGCAAACGTCCGTAATTCGATGTCGAAAAGATTGTCTATATTTTCATTTTCGCTTTTTCGGCTTTGAGCCCAAGTCTTTATGTAAAAAAACATAATATATTCAAGTTGCCAAACAAAAACTCTGCAACAATAAAAAAAACGCTGTTCGGGTGGGGAATCATAGAGTTGTAATACATTTAATAAAAATCGTATATTTTTATAAAATATATTTTGAACTGTAACGAACACATGGGGTTCAGTATAATCAGTGAGTCATCAAAACAGAATAGTTGTTTTACGTGTTTATTGTGATAATTATTTAGTGAGGTTGTAAAACTACAGTTTTCTGTAATAAACTTGGACGTAAATAATTGAAGGAGAACATATAAAATATAATGATACTGGCTGTTCCTGAATCCTAAATACTTAATAATTGAGAATATCTGAGAAAGTTATCTGCCACTAGTAGAGTCCCGGAAATCTCGATCGTGAGTTCATTTGACGGCTTGGTTAAACTCGACACCCCAAACTCAATCACATGTTGATCTGCTGGTCTCTTCATGAGCACTTTATCCCGTGTACGAATTTGTACGTAATTCGCTACGTCTCTTTCCTAAAATATCCGGGAAAAACTGGTAAAGGGCTTACTGGTGCTGTGATTTGCTTCCTTTTATCCCAGGGGGTTAGATATAAGTAGGCCTAACTCTCGGGGCCAAACTTATGGTATGGAGTATGCATTTCAGTAGTATATTCTGGCCTGCAAGCAACAATAAAAGAAGCCAATTCGATGGCATTCCTCATACCGCGTTCAGAACATTCCGTCTATGTGGTCGGATCGAGTATTGCAACTTGTTGTAGGCTAGCAATCAAATTTATTCAACTGCTAAAATATCAGTTAAATTTTGTTCTCTGCGTCAAGCCATCAGCGAAAAAGGCTTGAGTCTTTTTTCACACCGGGAGAACTATTATTTTAAAACTCTTTAAGGAACGAGATGGTTTGCATGATGAGGGACATTCGAAAGTCAAAGTACCGATTTTGAAGCCATTACAAAAGCATTGAAATTAATAAAAGAAGATGAATATTAAACGTTTGTCGCTTGATAATAGGCAAATGGAATCTTCAAAGAGTAATTCTCTTCTAAAATGTCTTTCTTGGGTGAGTGTGGGACATCTTGGGAAGATCCAATGCTGTATGCAAAAATACTGCAGTTAAAGGAAATGGATGTTGGTGCAGTTGTTTACTTGTGTAATACTATCATTATCTTTCCAAGTACAACGAAAATGTAATCTAAGGCACCAGAGAGAATAAATTCAAAATATTCAATAATATGAACAAAATGGAAAAAAAAGTAAGCCTAAAAGAATAAACAAGCCTATGAGATTTTTCGATGATGTCAAGAGTCCGAATGAGTGCCAGGAGATGAAAATCTTCTAAATACGTACTATCCTGGAAGCCATCTATGAGACAACTGGACCAATTGTCAACATAATTAAAGATTCGGATGTCTGTTTACAATTTTTTTTAAGTATAAAATTTTTTTATTACCTCATAAAAACTAATCCGATGATAATCACAAATCAGCAGACTAATTGCACTATATTAATCCTTCTGCTATAGAGATACACTCTGAAAGAATGTAACCACCATACAGCGTTTTTTTAAAAGAAGCAATTAATAGATATTCATTACAAATTTTAAACAAGTATTCTAATTTTTTTTAAAAGAAACCTAATGACTTGTTACCAAGTGTTCATGTCTTTATAGATGTATTTATGTACTCCTGCTACAGTCTGTTCGGCCGAAAGAAATTGCACAGTATTTGCGAGAGCTAAAAATTATTTGCGTTTATCTCAAACTTACCAACGCTTGGTACAAACTTGTGCTTGGAACTGGAAACATTTATCTTCGAAACTGGATTACAAAATTGTTATATACAGTGAATTATATTCAATTGCACCGCAAATATTTCTGAAATGAAAGATGTTATTGATGTGCTGGTTTCACAGAAGTGAAGTTTAGATAAGGGCTCATAATTGAAGTCCAGATACAGTCGTAACAGGTATTAGAATGTATATTTCTTGAACAAAGTTACATGTATTTAATTGAAACAATGCCTACTCACATTAAGAAAATAAAGCTATACGAAATTAAAACGTCAATGGTGTGTTTTACAGGATTTTAGTGCAAGTATTTACGTGATATCGTAATATGACCATTGTCTGCTCTATTTAACTGCCAAGTTACTAAGCTGTGATTTTTGCATGTTTGTGTAGATTCTGTTTCCTTTACACTGATTGCATTGGGACCTCCTTGTCAGTACTTTGTGATAGTTTATACTACCTAGATGTAGGAAGTGTTGGAAGATGGTATTTATAATGCTGAAAACGCCCGAAATGTTCATGGAGTATGGCGAATGTAGCAAGAATGCTGTTTGTTCTTGCAGTGTGTACACTGAACAATATCCCAATATACGTTAACCATTTCGACAATTATTTGTGAACCTCTTTAAATGGGAAACTGGAAGTATAACAGCTAGAAAACGTAACAGAAACAAACGAGTGACCAGAAAAGAGGGTGAAATTAATGCCCTAGCTGCTGTTGCTGTAAACTCGCAAGTTAGCTCCCGTGCAATCGCAAAATATAATAGCACGAGGAAAGCAAGTGTACTGCGCATTCTGCACCGTCATAAGTTCCATCCGCATCATGTCTCTCGCCATCAAGAGCTACATGGAAACTATTTTGAGAATCGTGTTAACTTTTTTTACATGGGATTAACACAAGATACACCAGAATTGTCATGTATCTTGTTAAGTGATGAAGCAACAGTTACAAATCATGGCCAAGTCAACCTCAGAAACGTGCAGTATTAATCAGTAAACAATCGCCATCGGCTTTTTCAGGTGGAACGTCAGAATCCATGGAGTGTTAATGTGTCGTGTGGAATAGTGAACCATCATCTCATAGGCCCTTTTTCACAGAAGGAACACGGGATTCTCAAAAGTATGCCAACATCCTAACAGACGAAATTCCACAGATGTTAGGAGATCTTCCACTGCAGACTAGGATGATCCTGTGGTATCAGCATGATGGTTTCCCAGCGCATAGTGCAAAACGTACTACAGCTTGTCTTCACTGATTGTTTAAAAATCGTTGGATTGGACGAAGGGGCCCTGTACGTCGACCTGCACTTTCACCAGACCTGACTTCCGTAATTTTTTTTTTGTGGGGAACGCTAAAATACACTGTCTATAAGGTCATGCCGACTACACCAGAAGATATGAAAGAACGTATTACATATGTCTGTCCTGAAATTTCTGTTCAAATGCTACATTTGCAACAATCTTTACATGACAGAATGGAAGCTTGTATTGTAGCTCGGGGTCTTCACTTTGAAAACCACCTGTGAAGTACAGTTTTCTCTTTCTTCTTCAGAATTCACAGAATTTGTTTATTCAATTTTGTTTTTCTTAAGAGAGTGGCAATACTTACATGGTAAAGTAAAATCACATAATGTAACATGTGTTTTCTTGCACATTCAGATGAAAACCACACATACTAAAAGATAAAAAGCAAACATATGAACCTTTTAGCCTAGTAGCTAATCAGATAAATAGAGCAGGTAACTGCAGGTATTTAAAATTGTCAAATTACGGTAGCACGTAAACTACTTGCACTAGAATCCTGCAAAATACACAATTGACGTTCTAACATCGTCTAGTTTTATTTTGTTAGTGTGAATAGGCATTGTTCCATTTGAAAAAAATGTAAATTCGTTTAAGAAATACATTTCCTATAATTATTAAAATTTTCTGCGCTGCAATTATGAGCCCTTGTCTAAACTTCGCTTCTATGAAACCAATACATCAATAGCACCTTTAATTTCAGAAATATTTCCGGGACAAGTTTTAGTTGATTCATCCCTGATAACCAAAAACCAAGTCGTATACCACTTCCCCGTTAGTTACACGAGTTTATTATGTTTTTTTGGCTAACTGTAAATACAAGTGTGTCATGTGAAATCTAATGTTCGTCTAGGTGCAAGATATTTGGAGCACAGGTGAAAAGAAGACTAGGGAAAGGCCGCAAAATGTTATTTTTTTTTAGCTCAGAGGTGCGCGTGTAGTTGAATTCGGCCTTACTGGGCTGCTATACTGTACAAACTGGGTTGTAAGATAAGTTTTACTTTCTGGTTGTTAGTTTACAGGGGGCATAAAATAATTGTTGAAATATTTGTGATATATTTGACTACCAATATCGGACCTGTGCCTAAATATATTGGCGTGTTTTGAGGCATGGCTGGGGTGTGTTTCCAAGTACGTTTGGGGTATGTTTAAGGTGTAATATAAGACTGTTGGAAAATGTGCGATGGCATGATATAGTTTTATGCTTGACGAATGCTGTAATCTTCCAGAATGAATTCGATGAAAGAAGTGAGTGGAAAGCTGTTAGACGAGCGGCTATTTCAGTGAGTTCCTATGACCATGTCTAGTGCTTTTTTGGACAAAACTATCGATTGCATATCTGCTAGAGAGCTCACTTCGCACCAGGTTATGAGCTTGAAGAAAGTATATATTGGCCGTAGTGACTGCAGCAAGTGTCTATACATGATTTAACCTGATACTACGGAATAATGCTAAATAGATGCATCGTACCACCAAAATCAAGTAAACACCCACTAATTTCGAGGGGGAATTTCAAGCCAGCAGAAAGCAGCTCACCGTTGCCCCATCTGTTGGTTGGTTGAAGGGGTTGGGGGGAGGGACATTAATATTTGAAATGGGAAACCCCATGATTTATTGCAGATCCAGATTCTACGCCAATACTTATGAAATATTTATTATAAACAGTTTTTGCAATTGGTTGTAGATAGCGCTGTAATCAGTGTAAAGTAGACTACGCTTGATTACATCTATTGGGAACCGCCTTGTTCAATTACAGAAAGAATCCTCGATACAAACTACTATGGGCTATAATTGCACCATCGAAAACCATTGGGGGTTTACTTGGACACATTTTGTCGTACGACGCATCGGTTTCGCGTTATTACCCAGTCTTAAGCTAACCACGACTCACCTGGTGTATTATACAGTTTTATGTAAAAATATAAGCTTAAAAATTAATTTAAAATATGAGAAAGTAAACGCGGAAAGTAAACGCATTTTCACCAGTATTTAAACAAATTTAATTTATAAAATCGTTTAAATGGATTTTTACAAATAAAATATCTTTTTATATATTTGACATGCAGAGATACATTTGAAAATAGAATTTTTGTCTATTTTACACTGAAGAGCCAAAAAAAACTGGTACACCTGCCTAATATCGTGTAGGGCCTCCCCGAGCACGCAGAAGTGCCGCAAGACGACGTGGCATGGACTCGACAAATGTCTGAAGGTATACAAGAGGCAATTCACACCATGAATCCTGCAGGGCAGTTCACAAGTACAATCTGCACCAAATGGAGATAGGGTTGCACGTCTGTCAATTTTAATAATTCTCGTCAGTCGTCGTTTGTCCCCTTATTTCACGATATTTTTCTGGCCGCAGCGATTTCGAAGATGTGATGTTTTACCGGATTCCCGATATTCACGGCACACTCGTGAAATGGTCGTACGCTAACATCCAAATGTTATCGCTACCTCGGAGATGCTATGTCCCATCTCTCGTGCGCTGACTATAACACCACGTTCAAACTCACTTAAATCTTGATAGCCTGCCATTGTAGCAGCAGTAACCGATCTAGCTGCTGACCGCATCGCGTTACTCTGATTGGTTCCATACCTCTGTTATTTGCATAAGCACGCCTATACCAGTTTTTTTTGTCTCTATAGTGTACCATACATACATTTCCACAGTTGCCAACAATATAGTCAGTTCATTTTGAATTTTCAAAAAATGTATCTGTTTTATCAAATATGCAGTGAAACTGGCAGATTTCAAATTTCCACAGATGGATAGAAATATTTACAAAGTAAAAAACTATTGTTTTTTAAAGTCTCATTTTGAAATTTTTAAATAGGATGTATAGAATTTTACAGTTTTGTATCATTTCCCGAGAGTAAATCATATTTTCTTAATACTACTCTAATTATCTCATTTATAAAAACATTTAAAAATTCGAAATTCCTCAAGAATTGACGCTTTCGAAATATTAAAATTTCGCTTTTAATTTTGCATCAGTACTTAAGGGTACACAATTATTTTGTGTTACCTATTGAGAAATGAGTGCAAAAAAAAAAAAAAAAAAAAATTTTTTATTANTGCAAATGCGTAACACTCCCGGTTTTATAATCTGTTTATGATTTTAGTGCGCGCGTGTGTGTAGGCGTGTGTGCACGCTTGCGTGTAATATCTGACCATATAACTGGAATAATTTAATACCTCTTTGCGAAGTTACCTTCCATTAAGTTATCTCTTAACGGATTATACCATATCTGTGGTTTATTAAAGCCCTATGTTTATGCCGGTTGGCTATATGTGGTGCGGTCAATATACGTAATAGACCAAGTTTTAGCCATTAGGAAAAGTTTAGAAATCCAATGGTTTACCCAAGATGCTTTTGGCGTAAATGTGACGCTTTACATATTTTCCTATAAACATAACAAAATCCATTGAGAATTTCTTAGAGTATGAAAATAAATCTTAATATTACCAATAAAATTTATTATTTAAAAACTTTTAACAAAAAGAGTGATTTTTCGTATCAAAATCCAATTAAATATTGACGTATTTGCTAGAGATTGCAAATAAATTATGATAATTTTTGTGAGTTGTTTCTATTCGCACGTCAAAAATGATGCTATGCATTTATTGTGCACAAGCAAAAATAATAACGGATGTTCCATAGTCAGTCTTGTTGATAGGTGCAATATTTCACACACAGTTTTATATTTTAAAATTATTGCTTTCTTTTGAAATGAACTGTAAACTTTCGCGAGCAATTTTTATGAAGAATGTGTTATACGAAAGTTGTTGCTCCAAAGTCCCGCTGTGACCCTTGACAAAGGAAAGTATGATACCGCAGAGGGTGCGCGAAAGTCATCAAAAACACTTCATTATCAATTATGTATAGTAAACGGTAACGGAACTACAAAACACGTAGTACGAATATCTGCCAAGGAAATTGTAATAGGTATATTAATATTAAATACCCAATTAATTAAAAAAACCACCATGGGTGTATTATGTTTGAAAAATTGATTGACAGACTTTCCCTTAAGCAACCCAAATCATATTCTGGGTGTGAGGGAAGTGGTGATTAAAATAATGTCTTTCTTACGTCACAAATCACAAATCTACCTTCCGAAATAAAACTGGCACAGTGTAAGTAACACGTGGCAAAACATACGACTTAAATAAATTAGTTTTTACTTTGAAAGGATTGTGCTGGTTATATTTTGACTTAGTCGTCTCCCAGAATGTCAACTGCAGTGATGTCTATCATTTTAAATTCTATGCTAGTCCCACATTGGTGTATATTCTCGAATTTTGTACTTACCACAGATATTATGAGGTTCCGTTGGAACGTAATTTACGGCCAGTTGCTATGAGATCGCCAGCTTTTTGGAAAAATGTATGATGTTTTATAAACATATTCTATAGCATGATTATAGGAGCAGGAGTCTGGAGCCGGCGTCCGTCTTGGATTTTCGGCACTCGCGCCTTCTCATTCCACAGAAATGGATGACATCTCAAAAAAAATATTACTCTACTACTTTTTTACCACGTCAAAAAATAATACCACAAACTCCTCCTAAAAATTTGGTTTGGTGATTGCAGGGCATTGCTGAAGATTTCAGGAGCCATTTTCTATATCACTGCGACATAACAATAGTCATCCAGAAATGCATTGACGACTGCCATATTGAACTGCTCTTTCGAACTGCACAGACAGATGGGTGGATGTAAATTAAAGAATTAATGAATAGCAAATTGTAAAAACTTTAGATAATATCGAGTTTATTTATTTAGACTTGTATTTTGAGAGTGGTTTATGATTGAGACTATTCTGAAAATACTTTAGTTAAAATCAAGTTAATTTTGTTTACACTTATATTTTGAACGTGGTTTATTATTGAGACGATTCCTTACCTTCTCCCCAACTTCATTGCTGCTTTCTAGATGTTGTTATGTAAACAATAACATCAGTATTTGCATGCAATTGCAAAATTAAACCTTGTTACATTGTTACACTGCTTCGGTTAAGAAAAAAGGGGTGGGGATGTTCATGCATAATTATTTTTCTCTGGGTTGGAGTGGAGAGTAGAGAGGTTTCGGCGGCTCATAACAACGAGGTCTTGACAGCTGATGAGGGTGAATCAAGGTGAGTATGGAACAGCGCCCTATTGCATGGGCAGGGGAAACCGGAGATCCTCCGAGAAAACCCGCCGACCAGCGGCATCGTCTGTCACTATTCCCACGTGCGAAAATCCAGGAGCAACACAACCTTGGTTGGAGGAGAGTAGTCTGACAACTACACCACCGCGGCCCCCTCTGGGCTGGAGATAAAAAAAAAACGAAATTCAACGCTCTTTAAAAATACGTTCATGTTTCAAAGATCTCTCGTGCTTTTTTTTTTGTGTGTACTACAGACCTGGAAAAGACAAGTGATAGTTTTTTGCTCTTTTTCGGACTCAACAGCTTGTCGAAATCAGCTTGCAGACAACTTAAAATAAAATCGTCGGTTAAAACGTTTGTTTGAAATGAAATGACATGCCATTAAGTACGCAAATATAACATTCAAACCGTTAGATCAGGTTAAGAGATTTAAAAAAATCCAGTGGCAAATTGTTTGCTCCGCTCGAGGGCGTAAGTGCGACAACACAATGAACGTGAAAAATTCCATCACCTCGGATTTCCGGTACTTTGTCGAGAAGAGCGACTGCTGGGAACTGTTCGGCACAGCTGCTGCGTGTCTGCCAACACGACACGCCTATCGCGAGTTTAGCGAAATCCCTAGTTGCACACCCCCCTCCTCGCAAGCACAGGCAACAAATCCCACACCCACACACACACATAAACACGTACCCCATCGTGTCAGCCGTCGGGGCCGGAGCTTGCAAACAATGGACGCGGCTTCAAAAGGGGGCTGGCGTGCGAAAAGGGGCACGGGTGGAGGGTTTTCGGAATTAAAACAAAATATTATTGTTATGGAAATAGAGGTTCGCGTGGGAGGGAAGGCCAGTGAAAGCAGTTAAACGAGATCAGCTCGGGGAAACGTGTCGTGTCGACCGACATAGGGCCGGGATGGCATGCTGCTCGCGTTTACGAGGGACGAACACCCCCTTCGGGAATGGACGAGGCCGGGCGTGTTTCCCGTCAGCGATGCATTTTATTTCTGCCGAGTTGCGAGGGTGACGTGTCTGCCGTTGCTCGTAAACAAACCCCTGCTAGCTCGCACGCTGCGCTGCCTGGGGTAAAGACCTTGTCACAACTGTAAAATGTTTCCGTCAAACTGCTTTCAATACATTTGGTCAAATAATGTTCGACAGTTATGACGCCATTGAAACGTCATAAATGCCGCCACATTTGTCTGAGACAATTGGATGGCTTCAATTTCCATCAAACATTTGAAGATTGGACCGGCTCTAAAATTTCTTTGGTGTTTAACCGTCTCAGCCAATCAGAATCGCGCACGACAAAAATTAACGCCAAGAAACGTTAAAGTAACGAACAATTGCTGGAAAAGAAGTAGGTAATGAAGACAATTAATTTATGTAGAATCTATCTGGGTATGAATGCTATTTTATGTGAATTTTGAACATAATGTTACCAACNTTCCAACTCAGAACCATTAAAATTCATTGCGCAGAAAATGTCTGTGATAAATAAAATTAGAATGTAGTAAAGAAGCGAAAATAAATTACAAAATTCTTTACATTTCTTTATGTAATGGACTACACGGAAAAACAAAAGCAATGTTTCACTACAAAATTTATTTTTAAATTATAATTTAAATCAGATTCTCAGAGTAAAAAATATTGCCAGTGTAAGACACTTAAAAAAAAAAAACATTCAAATTATTTGATATAATTTTTTGGAAGGAAAAATTTGATTGTCGTATTTTGTCTTCAAATTTTATTGTCAAATATAGTAAAAGGCGAAAATTTGTAAGTCTTACAGGGGCTTAAGGTTTAATCTACGCAGTGACGTGTGACGTCTTTTGGAACTGAAGCCTCGCTGACCCACTTTGCGAGCGCGTCTCAATCGACACGCGCCACGAGGCAGGTGGCAGATCGCCGTGACACATGTCCCGTGGCTTAGGCCTTCCCCCTTCACCCACCCACCCCCCTATGCCTCTAGCAAGCCCGTGAGATTTGTTGAGAGCATAAGTTTCACGATATATAAAAACGCAGTTCGCCTAAATTAAAAAACACGCATCGCGGAAGAAATAGATGACGATCTGGATAATGGTGCCGAGAACACCCCCCTCCCCCCTTAGCTAACCACAGGACAATGTGGAAACGCACCGAGATGTAGCTGACGAGAGTAAGCTAGGGACGAGGTACTACACCCACCCTCTGCCCGCAACCTTCAGGAACCAGGACATGTGTTTGGCATTGTTCTGCGTCCCACCCCCTCACCCCCTTCCCCAACAAGGCGACACGTGCCGACAATTAAGGGTGGAGGCTTGCGAGCATAAAAATCCCTTTTCATGAGAAGTGGGCAATGAGTTGATTAGTACCGCACAGAGAGGTCGGACAGTTGATTATTTCCGCCCAGGGTGAAGAGTCAGTTCTAGAGTACCGCGCAGAGAGTTAGGTCAGGGGTTCGGACCCCTGGCCACGTCAGTAGAACATCACCACAGTGAGACGGCAGCAACTGCGGCCTTGCCAAGGCCGC
>NQII01003383.1:0-37583 GCA_002778355.1 Clitarchus hookeri | reverse complement strand
GTGGAACGCCACCCCCTACCCCGCCCGCCCGCGGTCACTTCTGATCTAGCGCCAGTAATGAATGATGCCCATGGACCACCCTGGATGCTTCGGGTGAGATACGGCGGCCCCATCCCTCGTGTCACGGGGGTGTGGCGGAAGGGAAAATGAGGGATCCGGGGGTGTGATGCCTGCTACTTGCAGTCACAGTGTCTGATACAGGACACTCGCGTCACCATCATCCTCCTTGTATCTTCAATAGCTGTTCTCAGTGTGGAGCGAGGAGTCAAAACTTACGATGGTTAGATCCAAACATTCCCACGTCACTTAACATTTATGAGCACTCTTTCCGTTACCTAGTGGTATAAATCCCTTTATAGTGTCCGGAGGCACCATCGCGTAAACGTAAGACTTGGAAAGCAAACACTTCATTTTGACCATCAACCTTACCTCTGACGTCTGCTCCAAAATTCCCAGCCGAAAGCATCACGAAATAGATACAAATATTGTGCTGAGACTAGAGAACATTAGTAAGTTGTGTATGAAATACCGAAACTTGAATCACATCCAGCAGTTAAAATAACAGCATAAATGTTAATAAATGCGTTCTGGTTTTGGATGTACAGAATGCACATTCGATTTTTCGTTGCACAGTTATGCACAGAAAAGGAAAGGTTATTGGCCCCTCCTTGTTTTAGTGAGTCCGAAAACATTAAGCCATGCTTAGATCTGGAGTCGTGCAGTAGATGAAAGGTGAGGCGTCAAGGTCACACGAACGTCACAAACATAACGAACCAAAAATTATATTTATTCCAAAAATTTCCTTGCAGATACGGTTAAAATTAGAATACCGTAAAAAAAAACTTTATACAAATATAAATGCTACATCAATAAAAGAAATTAATTTTTAATTCATCGACAAAATTAATGGAGAAACATCTCATTGGCAGTTATGTTTATCACACGCTCATTTTTATCGTGGCTTGGACGCTTTTGCTTCGTATATCAAAGGAAGGTTGCTTGCCAAATCCTGTGCACTCTACCACCTTGAGAACATATTAAACAGTTTCTCATTATTTTTTAATGTTTGTATATTTTATATTTTGGTTACATTCGTCACATATCACATTTAAAACAAAAAAGGAACGTGCGAAACGTCAAGCGTGTACAAAACATATTTTTGGCAAGGTGAATGTAGATTTCTTGTCTACTGCCAGATTTGCTGGATGAGACATTTTGGAGTGAGGATATTTTACTGTGTGGTAAGATATAGAGGCAACACAATATATTTACACAGTGCAGACAGATTTGTAGCATTAAGTTAATATTTTAGAGCATACGTTACAAGCATACATGCACATCTGTAGGCAGATTTGAGGAGACACTGCTGTTTAACCTTTCTTGTGAAACATGCGTCCACAATTTACTTAGTATTTCCCACGTAATAGTTTGTAATAAATGAAAACAACTTAATACTAAATTAAAAATCCCAGGAAAACTTACCAATTAAGCGGAGTATGAGATAACTATATTTTTATATCTAAAAGACAAAATTTTGAGTACTTAAAATAATTTGGTAAAAATCTGTGTAATATATATATCAACTTCCTATGCATGAAAAAAATTTTATAAGATTACAAAAAAAAAATTTTCCACATTTCTGATGCTCATAGACTGCTGCATTACAGTGAAAAGAAATATAAATTCAAAAAATTTATTTGTGTACAAAATTCGAATGTTTTTCTAAATCACATATGCAATAAACTTAAAATAAAATTTACTAAAAATAGCGACAAATATTTAAAGTCATGTTTTTATGTTACATTTTATAGAAGTTAGCCCTGTCGAAAAATAAAAACTGGTGCGCGGAGGCNCTACCCCGCCCGCCCGCGGTCACTTCTGATCTAGCGCCAGTAATGAATGATGCCCATGGACCACCCTGGATGCTTCGGGTGAGATACGGCGGCCCCATCCCTCGTGTCACGGGGGTGTGGCGGAAGGGAAAATGAGGGATCCGGGGGTGTGATGCCTGCTACTTGCAGTCACAGTGTCTGATACAGGACACTCGCGTCACCATCATCCTCCTTGTATCTTCAATAGCTGTTTTCAGTGTGGAGCGAGGAGTCAAAACTTACGATTGTTAGATCCAAACATTCCCACGTCACTTAACATTTATGAGCACTCTTTCCGTTACCTAGCGGTATAAATCCCTTTATAGTGTCCGAAGGCACCATCGCGTAAACGTAAGACTTGGAATGCAAACACTTCATTTTGACCATCAACCTTACCTCTGACGTCTGCTCCAAAATTCCCAGCCGAAAGCATCACAAAATATCTACAAATATTGTGCTGATACTAGAGAACATTAGTAAGTTGTGTACGAAATACCGAAACTTGAATCACATCCAGCAGTTAAAATAACAGCACAAATGTTAATAAATGTGTTCTGGTTTTGGATGTACAGAATGCACATTCGATTTTTCGTTGCACAGTTATGCACAGAAAAGGAAAGGTTATTGGCCCCTCCTTTTTTTAGTGAGTCCGAAAACATTAAGCCATGCTTAGATCCGGAGTCGTACAGTAGATGAAAGGTGAGGCGTCAAGGTCACACGAACGTCACAAACATAACGAACCAAAAATTATATTTATTCCAAAAATTTCCTTGCAGATACGGTTAAAATTAGAATACCGTAAAAAAAAACTTTATACAAATATAAATGTTACATCAATAAAAGAAATGCATTTTTAATTCATCGACGAAATTAATGGAGAATCATCTCACTGGCAGTTATGTTTATCACACGCTCATTTTTATCGTGGCTTGGACGCTTTTGCTTCGTATATCAAAGGAAGGTTGCTTGCCAAATCCTGTGCACTCTATCACCTTGAGAACATATTAAACAGTTTCTCATTATTTTTTAATGTTTGTATATTTTATATTTTTGTTACATTCGTCACATATCACATTTAAAACAAAAAAAGGAACGTGCGAAACGTCAAGCGTGTACAAAACATATTTTTGGCAATGTGAATGTAGATTTCTTGTCTACTGCCAGATTTCATGGATGAGACATTTTGGAGTGAGGATATTTTACTGTGTAGTAAGATATAGAGGCAACACAATATATTTACACAGTGCGGACAGATTTGTAGCATTAAGTTTATTTTTTAGAGCATACGTTACAAGCATACATGCACATCTGTAGGCAGATTTGAGGGGACAC
Organism: Clitarchus hookeri; assembly: GCA_002778355.1. Classification (NCBI taxonomy): domain Eukaryota; kingdom Metazoa; phylum Arthropoda; class Insecta; order Phasmatodea; family Phasmatidae; genus Clitarchus; species Clitarchus hookeri. The sequence continues at coordinate 34,380 of NQII01003383.1, read as the reverse complement.
TGCTGTTTAACCTTTCTTGTGAAACATGCGTCCACAATTTACTTAGTATTTCCCACGTAATAGTTTGTAATAAATGAAGACAACTTAATACTAAATTAAAAATCCCAGGAAAACTTACCAATTAAGCAGAGTATGATATAACTATATTTTTATATCTAAAAGACAAAATTTTGAGTACTTAAAATAATTTGGTAAAAATCTGTGTAATATATATATTAACTTCCTATGCATTAAAAAAATTTTATAAGATTACAAAAAAAAAATTACACATTTCTGATGCTTATAGACTGCTGCATTACAGTGAAAAGAAATATAAATTCAAAAAATTAATTTGTGTACAGAATTCGAATGCTTTTCTAAATCACATATGCAATAAACTTAAAATAAAATTTACTAAAAATGGCGACAAACATTTAAAGTCATGTTTTTATGTTACATTTTATAGAAGTTAGCCCTGTCGAAAAATAAAAACTGGTGCGCGGAGGCNTATTTAAAGTCATGTTTTTATGTTACATTTTATAGAAGTTAGCCCTGTCGAAAAATAAAAACTGGTGCGCGGAGGCTCTTGTCATTATTTTCCTGAATTTAATCGTATTACTCCTTAAAAAGCAATTTTCAGGATGCTCTGCTCCGTCTGCATTCTAGTTCCCCTAGTATTCACAGGCCGATGATAGGTTGGTGCTCTTCGGTGTTGGGGTGTCAAACACAATGGTGCTCAATTAGGTGAAGATACAGATTGCGGAAGATTGCGGAAAGTCATATGAAAATCTCGTACGCCCCCTGAAGCTCATTCCAGAGTAGTTGAGTCATAATAAAGCAATTATTTGCCATTTTACTTAAACTGTTTTCGGATTCACCTTCCAAGTACTCTGAATACCTTCAAAAGTGCATCGAAAGTGTAACGTCAGTGTGTTGCTATTAGAAACCTAACCAAGGGGGTTGAATAGCCTTGGATTATATATACCTTCGAATAGCTCCAATAGCCTTGGGTCGTATATACCTTCGAATAGCTCCTGCCAAGCTCATGAGCAATCTTTCCTTAACATGCCTAAAACTTAGCGTTGCATTATTTTTAAAACATTATTTTAGTTTCCAAAATCACTTGTTGGGTGCTCTTGTCATTAGACCAAACACTGCAAAATAAGAAAATTTATATTACATAATACATTTTTTCATATAAACATTAAAAAACCGAAGTTCGAGGCCAAGGTTGCATACTTTGCCTCAAGAACATCTAAAATCTGGTTTACAGTGTAAACAATAACAGTTAACTTATGTAATATGAGGTGTACAGAATAACTGAAATTGTGTTATCGTACTTAACAGGTCGTGCGCGGTGTTGGCATTTCCTTAAGCGTTAAAAGAAACAGTTATGGAATATTCGCTGTTTATTCACACTTTCTTAATCAAACCTTTGAAAATTCATACCATTTATAAGGTTTTTGGTTGTTTCCTAATTATGTTATCTATGAGAAACGTTTTACTTTCGATAACATTAATATACCTTATTTTTGTTTAAATTAAAATATTTTTTATATTTATTTAACTTATTATTATANACTTTCGATAACATTAATATACCTTATTTTTGTTTAAATTAAAATATTTTTTATATTTATTTAACTTATTATTATACTAAGTTTATAATTGTTATGAATTAAAATAGTAAGAAAATAGGTTTGTTGGTAATGCCTAGTAAGAAATAGTTCCTATATAAAATATTATTATAGTGAGTGCGCACGAATGCGATACGTTGTCTTTTTCGTGTAATTTTCTTGACTCGGATAAGCTTTGTTTGCATGAGGCGGAGACATATTATGGAAGTATAACTTTAGCAGGGCTTCAGATAAAATGGAAGTAACCGTGACTGGACTATAAAGTTTATATATTTTGGATACTGATCACGAAAAAATTCATTGCTTCATATTTGCATGAAATACGGCTCAACTTGTATACATTAATTACAAGTACTATTTCCTCGAATAAAAATAATTGGGCGGATTTATTTTGCATAACTACATACAAAAATTACTATTTTGTAGTTTTGGGACGTACAAATAATAAAACCTACTCACTTATCNATTTTGCATAACTACATACAAAAATTACTATTTTGTAGTTTTGGGACGTACAAATAATAAAACCTACTCACTTATCGAATTATTCAGGTTGAAATGAGATGCCATGAGTTACTTCAAGAAATATTTTATATCACCCTATGATATGTTTTTGCAATGTTTAAAAACTGCTGAAATTAAGAATATATATTTTTAATAATATTTTCGATTTGTAGCTGTCTATAGTTTTTGTGGAATATACGATGTTAAAAATTATATTCGTACTTTTATATATATATAAAGACATAATTTTTTAGTCACCGCCGTTAAATTTTCTGTTAACTTTTCATTTATTTTGTGTGTATATTCCTAAAACGTAAATAATGAAATTTAGACTTGCCATTATGCAAAACAATTGCTGTATAAAATTTATTATTAGAAGAAATAGTACTTGTTAGTAACGTCTAAAAATTAAACATTATTTAATGCAAAAATAAAACAATTAATTTTTTCGTGACCAGCGCTCTTAATGGTCCCGCTTAGAGGATAGTTTTCTTATATAAATATCTTGTTGCGGTAGCCAAGCAGTCGGTGTTGTTGGTGGGAAACCAGGTATTATGTACACTGTACAGTGACAGAAGCATCAAAAATATTAAAAAGTCTGGTGTATGTGTTGTTTATAATTATATTTGTGAATTAAGTTAATTGTAATAAACTTCTCAGCCATAAAATGTCTGATTGGAAGAATAATCTGTGTATACACGGTTGTGTTTTAACCAGATCAGGTTAAGAACAAAAATAAACAGGACAGGCTTGCAGGGAGTTTCCATAGGTTGGACTTACGAATTATCAGATGAATCGTGAACCCAGAAGACGCGGTTCCGTGTACGAGAACTGCAGTCACTGCATAATTACTATTGATTCATAATTTTTCCGTTGTAAAACCAGCTTAAGGGACAAAGGACACATTAACAACTCAACGAATTCGAACATAGGCAGTGGGCTTTGATTGAGTTACTTTTGTTTTATGGTAGTTTAGAGGATTATATTTGCTACATCGTCATAGTAAATAGTTGTCCTTTTAGAATGTTAACGTAATAGGGAACACGGCATTTTTGGTTCTTGGCGAATTCTTAAATCTTCTTTCCCGTTTTCGACACGCAGCCGATAAAATATTACGACGGTGGCCCCTACGCGAAGCAACTTGATGTAGGTATTTGACAATCTGCCGATAGAGGCCACCACTATCTATAGCGGTATCGGGCATGTGGGCTAAGACGGGCTTTTTAATAAACGGGCGTTGGCCAAGGCGGCCCGCCAAACTCGTCAAAGCGGCTCACGAACAAAATATTTTATCAACAATTTCATTTTTAAATGTATAATACAAATACGTAATTTAACATATACCTTGGGTATCATTAGCGTAAAAATTGTAATTAAAACATATACTGTTTAATTATTTGCGTCGTTACGTAAATAAGCTTACTCGGTATAAGTGAGCTACAATATTTTAATACGTGAGTACTTCCTNAATTATTTGCGTCGTTACGTAAATAAGCTTACTCGGTATAAGTGAGCTACAATATTTTAATACGTGAGTACTTCCTATCTAACAATGATATATGTGTAAGTGGCTCTATGGGAAAACTACTTGAATAGTCCTGTTAGGCGTAATTATTGGTTTTATTACTTTATTCAATGCAGATACTTTACACAGTAGTGACGTAAGTAAAATTGCAGAATATAAATGGCTGCATGTTTGATTTTCTGTTCTTCAGGANAATTATTTGCGTCGTTACGTAAATAAGCTTACTCGGTATAAGTGAGCTACAATATTTTAATACGTGAGTACTTCCTGTCTAACAATGATATATGTGTAAGTGGCTCTATGGGAAAACTACTTGAATAGTCCTGTTAGGCGTAATTATTGGTTTTATTACTTTATTCAATGCAGGTACTTTACACAGTAGTGACGTAAGTAAAATTGCAGAATATAAATGGCTACATGTTTGATTTTCTGTTCTTCAGGANGTACTTTACACAGTAGTGACGTAAGTAAAATTGCAGAATATAAATGGCTACATGTTTGATTTTCTGTTCTTCAGGAGTAAATACCATGCAGCTACTTAATAAAGGCTAATAACAAAATTTGTTATAGACGCATTGAAAAAAAGTTTGAGAGAGGTCGCACCTTCGGCCTTTGAGAGGCAGATTGGACGTTTCGGTGCATTGCTCGCCACTTGATTATTTATACCTACACTATGAGTCGGTGTTGGTTGCAGTGAGAACAGGACGGTTCACACACCCGTCGAGAAGGCTCGGATTGACCTCGGCGGACCACCAGCAGGGAGGATCGTTTCATCGTGCGACAGACTGTAAGCACTTCACGGGCGTCGCTGAGCACCAACCAGGGACATGTCGCGGCAGTTGGGGATACGCCTGTGTCCACCAGTACCATATCCAGGCGTCACTTACAACGCCTACCATTACGAGCAAGTGTGACCTTTTGGTGGGAACGGGTAGTATGGCAGTTTGCGGATTGGCGTCGAGTGGTGTTCAGCGACAAATAACAGTTCTGTCTGGATACAGACGACCGCTGGATTCGAGTCTGGAGACGTCCTGGGCCAGCGCTGTGATCCATGCTTCATTGTATACCATTTCCTACGGTCCCCGCACCCCACTGGTGGTGACTTCAGGAACCGTGATGGCGCGGCTATACGTTCACGGAATTCTGCGACCAGGTGCGCTAACCTTCCTGGTACAGTTTGACGACCCTTATTATCCAGCAGTATAATGCCTGGCCTCACACAGCATGGTTATCTCTTGCCTGCCTTCGTGATGTCAACATGCTTTCTTGACCAGCAAGGTTCCCAGCCCTCTTACCCATCGAACACTTTTGGGACCAGATTTGACAGAATCTTCGGCAAGTGACAACTACAGTGGATTTCTAAGGTTAGTTGTGCGACACTGTAAAAACACTTTCTTTGCTGCAACACATAACTTGTTGTCACAAAGAAAAATTTGTTTAAATGTGAACCAGTGAAAAGTAGGTTTGCCGCAAACATAATTTTGTTTAATCTATAAATTAATGATTATGANTGTTTAAATGTGAACCAGTGAAAAGTAGGTTTGCCGCAAACATAATTTTGTTTAATCTATAAATTAATGATTATGACAACCTTGCGTTGTTGTCACAATAGTTCACCAAGTGTCTTTGTAATATTGTCAGTTTTGCTGTAAAAAAAAATTTTGTGTTCTACGAAACAATTGAGAAAAGTAAAAATTTATTTAAATCATATCCATACAATAAATGGCTCAGAGCGGCTCCCAGACTCGAACTCGTACCCCTCGGGTTTTTAAAATTAAGTCCTTTACCACACGACCATGGGCTAGGATATGTAATCGTTTTGGAAGAATTGAGGTTAGTGATTTTGAGAATCCCTACACCTCAGGATTACATTAAAATCCGGGGGAGGACTATACATTTGGTCATTCGCATTTTCGTAACTGCAGAGTATATTGGTTTGTTTGTGTTTGGACAACATTTACGTACTGAAAACCACAATGTACAACATAAAAAATTTAGTATCGCCAAAATGTTACATTGGTTAAGAAATAATTTTTTTTTAATTCGAACAAAATAAACCGAAAGAATGATTATTTCTTTGAGGCAAAGAAAGGTAATATTGATATAAAACAAAAACGTATAAATAACGTATACATTTTTCTGTGACCTTCTCTTTGAATGAAAGCAATATCGTTTTACTGTTAACAAAATAGCCGGAAAGAAATTGTTTTCTTTGCCGTAAATAAAACTTTGTAAGGATTTTTTTTTGTGTGCAAATATGGCAGGATCTTCTTCAAGAGAACATCCAATGTCTGCATGCCTCCATATGTCTGACCGTATCGCCACCTCTGTACGTACTACAGGTGGACCAACACCATGCTAAGTAAATCTTCCAAGTGTTGGTCCTCTGCAATAAATGCTTGGTGTTATACAATACTTTGATGTTTTCTGTATACATAATACCATGTCCTGGGCCTGTACCCATTTGCATGCCCTTGCGATAACACTTTCAGGGTGATCAGTTTTTTTTGCAAATGAGTGTATTTAATTCGAAACCAACTCCCATCAAATGGAATTGGTATTACTTACTGTTTCGTCCACAGTTATAACTAAACATTTCTGAATGCTACATTACAGTATGTGTATATATCCTTAAACATTTACTACGGTAAAATGAGCCTTTTTCTTGCTGGCTTAATGTTTACTTTGTAATATGTTAAACTATTAAAAAATACGGAAACATCATAAAAATCTCGTGCCTGCATAGACCAAACTCGTAACGTGTTGAGTTCATAAACAAGGAGGCCAGGTCCCCTTGGAGAAGTGTGAGAAAATTTCAGTGGTAACGTGATGCACTGTGAAAATAAAATATTGTGACGTGTTGTGGTACTCTGTGCTTTTGGGGCCAACATTTGGGCTGGCACTGTAGCATTTGGTGTATTCGTGTTGCTTTGAAACAAACCTGGGATTATGAATGATGAAGCATACCAGTATTATTATTTTACGTCCCACGTTGCTGGTGACACTGAAGCGTATGCTGTATGGTGTATTCGTACCTATTGTATGGTTATTTTTAGACCTCTCGTACGGCGTCACTGAAACGTTCGTTTTGTTTTGCAGACTGACTGAATTGATAAAGAGTTTGGTACATCTGTACTTATACAAGTTTATAAAGTACAGATATCAGTGCGATATAACGAGTAAAATTAATCGCCTGAGTAAGAAGACAGTACTACTAAATCAAATTATGTTATTGGGTAAAAAATTTCTGCATGAGTTTACTATACCCTGAAAACGCAGCTTCCACTCACAACAGAGCACACGAAGAACTCTGCAACAATGATTGAGAATAGTACTACTGCACAGACTACCAACCAAACAAAAAAACAGTCCAAAGATCGAGGAGAATTTAATTATTACTAATAAAAAGGCAATGCAAAACATTAAATCCTAGGGGGTTCAGCAAATTAACGAATGCTGCACAAATCCAGTAGGAAGCTATACTCAGAAAATTATTAAAATGGTTGACATTTGGCAGCATAGTGAAGTGCTTTAATAAAGCGGATAGTTTAATACATCGTATATTTAAAAAAATCTCTTTCACTTTAGTTCACTCCATCAATCAATCTTTTTAATACCTCGGCTTAGGTTAATTAATTAAGCTAATCGGTAGATGCATTTAAACTCCGTTTTTAAAAGAAGTTTTAGCAAATTTCAAAGGAAGTTCAGTAGGAATAATCATCAAATGCTTAAACAAATATTGCAGAAATTAAATCAAACTGCCGCCATCTGCAACTTAAAACAGGCTTTACTAAGCTGTAAACTTGCACTGCAGCTACTCTGGAACACGAAGATATGGTAGCTCATCATAACAACCTTATTGCCATACGCCAGGAATGGCGTAATATGGAAAGTCCTTTTCCACAAAAATACTGATCAAGACCCCTTTCTTTTGCGCTACGCGCACTCCGTCGGCCTTAGGTAGAAGTAAAGTGGATATCCTTATAGTGATGCAACTAGCAATACAGCAAATGCACACCTTTTTAAAAAAGTACTTTTGAGACTTCCAAAATTGTAAGAAAAAATGGCTTGAGATTCATATGAAAGATAAATATTTATATTTTATTCAGTGGAAAATATGTCACCGCAGTAAGTCTCTTTGCTGGGTAAATTAATTAATGAATAACGAAAATGTTCATTTCTTACCCAAGAATGAGCGTATTTCTTCTCTGGATGAATAAAAAAATTGATTTTATTGAAAAATACCTCATCTAATTAGGTTAACAGTTTTTTTCTATGCTTTGGCATGAGAAAATATTCGCATAACATTTTATAGGTATGCAATAAGTTAAGTTTATGAAAATTAGTTACAGTACATATTACACCTGTTGACTGGATTATTTATTTTTAAAATTAAATATAATTTCAAATGAAGGATTTTTTTGCACAAATACAAACATATCAATCTATAGTATCATATAAATTAATCGCAGTAACGATAGCAAGTCAAATAACCGTACAATATTGGAAATACATAAGAATTTTATAATATACTTAGGAAGCTGCTGCCTTCGTAGTGCAGGAGTAGAAAGTGGAACTACGTGGAGATGTCAAAATATGAATGAACAGGGAGGGTGAGGTGATGATGTGCGCGATAACAGACCTGGTAATGGGTTGCGAACAGTTGGAATACGATTGAGCACCTGCCCACCAACAGAGGCGGAGGGGACGCGTGTCTGCCTGTGTGTCTGGCTATCGCCACGAGCATTTGCTGGCGCCTATAAAATGACAGTGATGCAAGTAATGCGATCATGAACAACCGACCATTGCAGGTCTATGTTATTAGGCCTGTTGTCATGCAGCCAAAAAAAATATCCTTTTATTATGTAAATCGCACGTATTTCACTCATCTCAATTTGAAACTAAAATTTGAATCTATAATTACTGTAAACATACAATTATGAGGTTCTCATGCGTAAAACACAATAAAATATAGGTGCAGCACACAACAAAAGTTTTAATGTATATACTTGTCTATACAATGACATTTGAAAGGAATGGTTATGTGGGAAATCGGTGAAAATGTGATTGAATAGGAATAATATTTGTGAATGATTAATAAAATTTTAATCTTATGGTTCATGCAATTTATGAAAAAACATATATATATAATTTTCTGTAGTCTTCCTCGAACTCACTTTCTTCATAAAACTGCAACTATCAGCACAACAAATGCAAAGCATACCAAACTATACTAGAGCAGCTGTCATAATTTAAAAGAAAATAAGTTTTATTTCTTTTATTGATTGTATTATATGTGATAGAGTATTGCACGTATTTTATTAACTTAGTATTATAGCCTGGAAGTATTGTAAACATATTATATAACTGATTTGAAAAATATTTTTGTGGAATTTTTAACATTTATTTGTANGTTACTATTTAGGCCTACTTCTAAAGTAAATATTTTATACTCTGTTAAAAGCGAAACTAAATACGCGTTATTTTCATTTCGAGCTGCAATTTTTTGTCCACTGGAAGAAAATACGTCGAATATTCCTCATGAACAGTCTGACTGTACGGAAATTGTCGGACAAGCAATTGAAGTGACTGTAATGTGTTTCTAGGGGGAAGGGACTGGATGGGGGTTACGCACACTGATTAGTCCGGCCAGCACAAGTCTCGCTACTCAATCTGCAGTCCGGTTCAGGTGCATGGCTGCCAGGTGTGTTGCGATCAAGTGACTGCAGAATCTACAGTGGTTGTGCGATAAAAGTAAAAGAATATGGGTCCACCGGAAGCGTCCAGTCGAACAAGGCACGAGGTTTCCCTTCAAGAAAAAAGAAAAACAGACGAGGCTTACACGTAAATACCATAAAGAAACACCGATAAGGTACAACATAATACTTACTATTATACACAATTATTAAAAAAAAAAATTGCGTGCTTGTGTGCGCGCACGTGTGCACAAGAAAGAGGGAGAAAAAAGGGCATGGGAAATGGTGCATTTACGTTANTGCGTGCTTGTGTGCGCGCACGTGTGCACAAGAAAGAGGGAGAAAAAAGGGCATGGGAAATGGTGCATTTACGTTAGCATTTACGTTACACACAACAACTTACAAACACACAGAGAAGAGTTGAAGCCTTACTGTTGGTGTTGGATATGTACGTATTTCTTACCCCGGTTGTATTGTAGTTTATCCGTGTAATATCNTTGAAGCCTTACTGTTGGTGTTGGATATGTACGTATTTCTTACCCCGGTTGTATTGTAGTTTATCCGTGTAATATCACAGTAGCACACTAGGGTCATTCATAACAGGGCCGCCAAATCTACCAACTTCGTTAGTTAGGACCGGGCAAGGCATGCGTACATGAAGTTAGAACTAGTGAGTTAACGAGTGAAACAAAAACCTTTGTAATGTAAATGTAACAGGAAATTAATTTCACTAATTTAGTTAGTTTGCAGTTTTATTATGATTAAGTGATGGTATTTACGGTAAAGTGATTAGTATGGTCTCTGTAGAGTTGGGAATGAGTTGAGAAAAGTAGTTCCATTTTTCTACGTCGAATCACAAGTGTAACATTTGAATCAGTGGAAAGTGATTTTNATGAGTTGAGAAAAGTAGTTCCATTTTTCTACGTCGAATCACAAGTGTAACATTTGAATCAGTGGAAAGTGATTTTAAAAATGAAGTTTTTATTTTTGTTATGCCCGTAAGTATACGAGTAAACACGTTGGCAACATATACACACGCATTACATTTTCCCAGTTAAACTTGACTAATACATGAATAAAGTGATGAGGTCCAAAACGATGCCGATTTTACATATGCACATAAAAATATATCCTAAGCAGATATTTCAAAAAACAACACGGTGCATGTAATCCACTAACATTATTCAACTTGGGCAGAATAAGAACAAAGTGCTGTTTATAATGGAACGTTTCGCCAATCGGTAAGTCCTGATTAAAATATACTGTCTCCACTCATTCACACAATCAGACAAAACTCTCGGATAGCAGTATATAAATAGAGGAAGGCAGNCGGATAGCAGTATATAAATAGAGGAAGGCAGTATACAGTAATACACTTTTACTCTTTTCACATATAGGCTCAACACTCAATAAGACGATATTCAACCTACCTCATAAAAACGTTTTCCATTAATTTAAGAAAATGTTGCCTAATGTTTTGCTTCCATCAGCCTTTCTACTGCGATTTCAGGGATACCCACCCACGTGAAACACTTGTTCTCATTCATCCGTTTTAAACGCATCCGACTCTTTCCAGTGAATCTATTACAGTAAAATTTTTATTTAAGGCGACTTCATATAACTCATAAATAAGAGTATTAAAAAAAAAAAAAGATCAAACAATACGGAAAAATTACACCCAACAACAACAAATTTTGCCGCAAGTCAATAGGATTTCAGACGCCATACGTGAAGCCGTGCTCACAGTTGACAAAGGTTGTTGTTATATGCATGCCTTCACATGCCATATAGTACGGACGTAAAGCGCTGTGGGTTACCGCCGTTTATTTCCCGACAACAATTTCTAAACGATACGACACAATGCCGTACACCGTGTGGCGTACATCGTTTATTGGGACGTCCCAATGTGTACACTTTTCACAGCTTGTCGGACAAAAACGGACTCAATTCAGCACGCTAGAAGTATCCATTGCAATATCTGTGGTCTGTTCTTTCTGTTTAGAAATAAGTTTTGATTTCTTGACACTGGAGGTTTTATAGAAAGCTGCAATGATATTGTTATCAGTAGTAAACAGTTTTCTTTGTTTTTTTTAAATTATGTGCTGTTAGATGTCGTAAACATCAGTTACTATCATCAAATTTTGGAAAAAATTTGTACCTCCTGAACACTTGTAGCTTTGTAGGCGCCGCGCCATGGATGCTGACAGACACAAATTTGTTTCGTCTTAAAATGGCCAAACACAAAATTTTACACATACCGGCCAGATGTTTGCGTCCGAACGAAGTATAACACTTGATGCATGTATATTTATTTACGTCTACATATGAATGTGTGTACATATACTGCATATGTAAATTCATTACTATAGCTATGAGTGCACTATACCCGTAAATAGCGTTACTGCATAGCAAGATGGATGTTTTCTGTATTTTTTGTAACTAATTTCACAATTATGAGAGTGTAATGAACGAATACGTGTTGAAAACAAAACTTCTCAATCTTGTGCCTTGCTTTAAGATTAAACGTACGGGATAATTATGAACAGTGTCGTAGATAATACTTACCGCGCATACACGTTTTCCACCGTGAACGCAAGCAAATGTTTGTTTACAAATTCTCTCTCTATCAGAATGCCGTCCGGATTCGTGAATCTCGCTGCCGACAAGTGACGTATGTAAGGCTATACGTGTACGAGTACATAGGGAGCTGCCGAGAAGACAAGGCTAAGGCTTGGTTTTTAAAAATAGCAATAACGCAACACTGGCAAAATCGCAACGACGCAAAATATCACATTCTGAAATCTTTAGGTAGGTACCTGTTATAAAAGTCACAAGGAACTTTTATAAACTGGTGCCTACAGATTTCAGAGTTCACTTTCTTGCTTCGCTGCGATTTTGCCAGTGTTGTGTTATTGCGTTCTTTTTATAAACCAGGCCTAAGGAATGCCTTTTTCCGCCTGCGTGTATGCATAGAGCATATAAAGTACTAGTGCAGAGTGAACACTTAATGTTATATAATGGGCAGGTTTTTTTTGTCGCAATTGCTATGAGAAAACACAAACTAGACAAACACAAAATCGAATTCGCTGATGCTTTAAGATTCCATTTACGCACAGTCCAACTCACTTGTAATACTTATAACTATTGCTAAGCGCTGCAGCTCAGACTGGTCGCGAGCTCCCGTTATGCGTGGTCTGGGGTGATCCACCTCGTCTCTCCCCTGCTGTAGGCTGACTTGCTCGCTGCATCGTCCCCCTCCCCCCCCAAAAGGAAGCCAAGGGAATGATTGACAGCGGCGAGACTTGGCTGGCGTCACAGCCCCTCCTCCTCCCCCAGCGAGAGGAGCTGACAAATGTAGAGAAGGCGTAAGAATATTCTGGGAATTAGGAGCCTCAGCGCAATGCGGAATGTATAGAAATTTATGGGTGATGGCCTACGATCCTATAAATAAAAGCCTCGGTTGGACTGTCGGCAGTCTTTGGCGAAGGCCATCTGGCTGAGTGCGGAAGCGAAGTCAAGTGCGGACGATGACAGACGAGGTGTTGGTGGTGTGAATGAACGAGAGGGCATGAAACAAGATGAGTGAAGCCTACTGTGTGCGAGGGCGTTCAGAGAACTCTAGAACATTGCGGACTGGAGAGACATGGATTTTACTGAGGTGGGACGGAATACGGNGCGAGGGCGTTCAGAGAACTCTAGAACATTGCGGACTGGAGAGACATGGATTTTACTGAGGTGGGACGGAATACGGATTTTATTGTAAATATTGGAACTGTCGAATATGGACATATAATCTATTAAAAATAATTGAATAGGTTTTGATACACTGTATATTGGTACTGTTCTTTTTATTATTTTATCACGTTAATTCCTTTGAGATAACTGTAAATTTGATTGATTGAAGTCCGTAATTGTAAACAGCAAGTGATATGAATTTATTGTGAGATGTTGAGTAAAGATAATATTGTTTGTAGCTATTGTAAATAAAAAATAGGAAATAATAATTGACTCATTTATTTAAATAACACCTCCATCTCTTAATAAACTTGGATTAGCTCACTGACTTTTGAGAAATTGTAACCCTATTCATAACTTGTTACACAAAGACTTAGCCATTTAGTTGGATTTAAAGTACATGTAGGAAACAAATTTGGCTGAATAATAGTTGGGAATTTGGTTTTTTGCAAGCAAAGTATAGCATACCTGCTGCTTTTTTCAAGCTCTAAATGATAAAAATGTGTTTAGTTTAGTTTTAATGTTTTCAGTGTAACCTATTTTTACATTACCGGTACTTATTTTTATATTTTAACCAACATTATTCATTTCAACAAATTCTGGACTTTAATGGNTATTTTTACATTACCGGTACTTATTTTTATATTTTAACCAACATTATTCATTTCAACAAATTCTGGACTTTAATGGAATGTTTCCATCGTGTGCTTTGTCTTAACATTTTCTATGTATATGCGCTATACAAAATGACGTGGCTGCAACAGAANTTCCATCGTGTGCTTTGTCTTAACATTTTCTATGTATATGCGCTATACAAAATGACGTGGCTGCAACAGAATTAAAAAAAAAAAAAATCCAACGTAAGATTAATATTAAAACTGCTCGGCATTAATAAACATGAAGAGAAGCCAAGCCACGCCATTTTTTTGTCTGTCATGAATACCACTCTGAAAGTCTTGAAATGCACAACAAAATGTAAGGAAAAGAGTTCATGGAATAAACAATAATAATGAACTAATTTTCTTGCATAAAATTATAATAAACTATGATTAAAATTAAGACTTTTTATTTAAGCAAAGGTGTAATAAAAAATGTTATAACTCACCGTAAAAGTTTTGGTCAATAAGGTTAGATTTAGCATTCATCGATTGGGAAATGTGTTCACCCGTGTCCTATAGTATATCCACCCTCTGCGTATATGTACTTGCGGTTCCGACTAATGGTCTACCTTCTCGCCAGCTCCCTACAGTACCTGAATTAGGTGAGAGCCTTGGCATGACCTAATTAAAATACGGAAAATATTATTTATTAATGTTTTGTAGGAAGTAAATGGAAAGTTTTAAAAACCGTGATTTCTTGTATATTGAGCCATTATTTTGAGTGGTTATAATATCATTTTTATTCATTATTTTATTGCCATTTTTAAGATTGATGTTGTTAAATATATAAATTATATTACATTATCCACTTCAGTTTTTATCAAATCCAATTCATTGAAGCGCGCAAACGAAGAAATATTATCTTAATCCAATAATTTGAAATAATTTCTTGGATTCAGTATTTAATAGATAGCGTGAAAGGACATTCACTGTTTATACAACTTCAGAATATGAATGAGATGTAACGTTGCATTACATATACATATGAGCGAAACAAAGCAACAAAACATACTTATCTTTGATGCGTTTTCGCCTATAATAATAATTTACAAGTCATCGCCAATATTCTGTATTTCATTTCGTTCTCACGTAACCGTCATGGCGCTCTGGTATCTTTACATTACATTAAATGTGTCGAATTTACTGCGTTGTTAAATTATACATGACACTTGCTATTTATGTAACCAAATCTCGTGGTACTAACTGGGGGAAAAAAAAAAAAAAACATAATTGAAAGATATTCATTTTCGAATAAATAGCTGAAATTGAATACGCATATCTCTCCTGTTCACATCACGGTTTGATAGCGCAGTAAGTAAGACAACAGTTTCACAATAAAATACCTTACATTGTATTCTAATCTAGAGCATACTGTATTATCTCCCACTGATTCTTGTTGGAGGCTCTTCCACCTATGTGTGTTGTTGATATTGGCTGAAAATCAGAGAGTTTTTATTGTTTCCAGTTTATTGCGTTTCTCTGTTGATAAAACAAGCGCTTATTTTTCCGTACAGATTATTTTTATTTTATCCAAACATCTGTACATTTACAATTCAGGGCATTGACTTATTTATCTTTATAATTTTGAAACCACCTGAATTAGCTACATTTTATAAAATGTGTGCACACTGCAGCTTAAAAACCTCTGAACACTAGGATACTCTTAATATCACCTTTTTACAACATTTAAAATAAGCTGGATCAGCAGTCCTGGCTGACCATCTAAGAGATCAAGGATCCAATATGTCGCTGATAATGTTCCAAACACATAATTTTTTTTATAGCACAGCCCAATTTGAATATACCAAAGCAACATAGCTCTTAAACTTGAAGCACTTAAAAAAATCTCTCTTACATATTACATTGTGTACCATGCTGCCAACTATTGAACACTGTTTACAATTAAATAGATATTGCAATACAATTCTATTAAAACGACTACTTCAAAACGCTGCATTAAGATATTGCGTTAATAATAATTTAACTATATCTTAAAATATTTAAAAAATTGGTCATTAGAAAATATAACACCTCTATTAAAAGAAATAAGCAATACAATAAATAAACAAACATTTTCCAACCATTACAAGCAAGTAGAGTAACTAAATAACAATGACTTCTGCCAATAGAACTGTCATGTGAATAGTAAACATAAATATTTGAGATTATAATAAAATAAAGTGTACAGTTGAAAGTAAAAATAATAAGTGTGCAATATACAATATTATCATACGTCAAAAAAAAAAATGGCGTGTGGGGAGTGCACCCAGGGCAAGGCGACACCTTCCGAGTAACGGTCTTTCCAGCTGCGACCCGTAGGTGACCGTCATCCCTGGGCATGGCAGAAATGAAACCTTAGAATGGAGCGGCACTGGAATGCAAGGGCGGGGGAAGCGGGAGTACTCCGAGAAAGCCCGCCGGCAAGCGGCATCGTCCAGCACGATTCCCACATGCGAAAATCCGGGAGTGAACCCGCCGGGGATCGGACCAGGATCGCCGTGGTGGGAGGCGAGCTCATTGGACACTGCGCCACCGCTGCCCCAGTATACGTCACAGAAATGCTACACCAAGCTTCTGCTAAAATTTCTGTACTCAGGAAATGAAGCGAAAGATTAATCATAAAATAAAAATATGACGTCATAATAATTAATTAAAGTGTCTGTGAACTTGAGGAAATTATCGCATACTTATAAGAAAAAAATCCGGAGCATACCCTTCCTCAATTTAAATATAGAATCAAAACAATTTAAAATCCTAACTAACATAAGTTCCAACAATTAACAATCAACTTCATGTCCATTTCACCTGTAAGTTATTAAAACAAAAATGTATTAATCAAATTAAAATGTTTATTATTACCATTTGAAAAGTGGCCCGTCGTTTATTACGCGCGAGGATTCGCAGCTCTCGGTCAGTCTCGGCCTCCCTCGAGTGTGGTCGGCTCATCCACCACTCAAACTGTTCTTTAAGGCGCGGTCAGTGAAGGTAATGGCGTGGCGTGATGTCGGTTGTGTTAGGGTGGGGACAGTCATCAAGATGAAGAACTATTTATTTTATTAGACACTTGTGATGACACTAACCCTAGTTGGCACAGTTTGAGCGTAAACTTCACACGCTTGCTAGGTATCTAACAGAACTCGCGGCATGGGCAGGCTGGCTCGCTAGTTAGTATGCCGCCATAATTTTGAGTGTGCAAACCGAGTGGTTAAGTTACGTGTGAATACGTGTAAAAGTTGATGTATACAACCCGGGATCAGTTCATCGGGTGATAAGCACCAAAATACATAAGGGGTGGCGTCCACATCACACGCAAATGACACTGGAAACCTCACAGTGTCCAACAATCACACTTTTCGCAGTCTTTATTACTCTTCATAAAGCTCTGCTTCCAAATTCAACGTATTTAAATTAAAAATATTAGCTGCGTTTGAAAGCATTATACGCACAACAATTAACACTTGATACAAGAAAATAACTCGTTAGATTCTTATTGTGTCATCATGCAAACAACGATGTCTAACTGTAGAAAACACACAAGTTATTACAATCAAAACCTTGGACATTAATATCAATACACAATTATGCAATACATTAAACAAGTAAACATTGAAGAACAGTAGTGAAGACGACGCATTGAAGAGAGACTTTTACAACCACGATGGCTAACAATGGATTACCTCAGATGAACTACCACAAACCTCCTGGAATTTCATCTCTACGGGAACCACGGTTAGTAATCATCTGATTAAAGTGTCTACGTGAATTAATTATGAGAGCATGATGCTTTGTAGTTAAAGAGACGGGGTCCCGTATAACTGTATTTTTCAGCCAAAAAGAGATTTCCTGCAGTCACGAGTCCAGTACATCTCAGCGTGTGTAAAAAAAAATGTAATTTTTCGAAGAGAAATTTGGTACGCAGTGAGTACTGTAGCGAAGTGCTGGTGGGACAGTTTATAACTTGGTACAGGCAGGCTTAGCTCGTTGCTCCCGTGGTTAGACTGAGTAGAAAACTTCAATTCTTCGTTAGCTCGCGTAACATAATACACTCGGCACTCCTTTTCTTTAAGCGCAGGTTTCTTTAAAACAATTTCTTTTCAGCTGCCATAACTATATGTTCCTTGCATGCTTGGGGAAGAGTGTATACACAGGCGTGGAATACAATTTTCCGGCTGCGGCATGAAGCATCGCGCCAAATCAAGCCTCTCTGGGCTGCTACATAATTACATAATATCTACAATTCCACACAATTAAATAATAAAGCTGACCCTCTCATTTCCCCCAAACAAACCAAATAAAAGCAGCTGTCTTTGCATATACTCTTGCTATCGGATCGTAACACTTCTCAATAATATCAAATTGAAATTCCCTATTATTCTGCAGAGTTGGGGCAAGTAAGCTCTTAACAGTTGGCCTTCTTCACACCTGTTACATTATATGGTCCGCTACACAGTGGTAGAAGCTTAGCACTGATAAAGTCCCAGAATTTGCTTACATTCACTGCCTTGACTAACACGTTGGCCGACATGTACTGTTTTAATTCGTGATATTTTAGTTAACTGTTTTCTCTTCTCGGCTGCTAAATTAAGTCTCTGCCCCACCAACAATTTAAGCTCGTCTCTAACTTCTCTCTCCTGTAGATGCGTCTCCTCTACTGTAGTTGGGGGAACTGGTAGTTTCCCAGGGTCAAAAATGCTGGATAGCCGTCCAGTCATAATATCCATAAGGGTAAACGTGGTTGATTCACGAACTGTGTTATTCATGGCGTATGCTAACTACGGTACCTTGTCACGCCAACATTTCTGACTCTGGTAGCAACATATTCGTAGCCAATTCCTCAGTAATTTCATTCGCCTTTCCACGGGGTTGCCTTGCGGGTGTATTACAGCGGCCGTAGTGGGCAAACTACTTAATTTCTTGGTACTCTCTTGCCAGATTTTGCTATTAAATAGAGTACCCTTATCGGACAAAACACACTTAGGCTGGCCGGCTTCTTCTATGAATAATTTCAACTTGGACAGGACCGTTCGTGCGTTAGCCTTAACTATTGCTTACAACTTTGTAAACTTAGTTAACACATCCACGATAACAAACATGTAAGATACACAGTCTTTGGACTGAGTAAGCGAACCAAATAAGTTAAATGAAATTAAGTCAAGTGGGCGTTGCGGAATAACAGGTTGTATTTCTCCCATCAAATTCTCCTGTGCGTGCTTGCATTTCTGACACATGTCGCATGAGTGAACGTGTACTGTAACAGCTTGCTGCATCCCCTTGTTATAAAATTGACGTCTCAGGACCTCGTAGGTTTTCTTGAAGCCTACATGACTTAACATTTCAGGTGTAGCAATTACTAAATTTTGCAGCACCTTGCCTGGAATTACTAATTTCCAATCGTCCTCAAATTTAGTTTTTGACTTACTATGATAAAATAAAATGCCATCTCTACTGACACAAAATATGGTATGTAGCTCGTGTTCTGGTGGTAATTGCGCAAGCTTGCCAAAAATAACTTTACAAAATTCATTATTATGCTGCTTTCCACTAATATCATTAAAATTCTTCAGGCCACAAATAGACGCACTTGCTTGCTTCTTCACTAGAGCAACCACGTATTCTTGAGGTTTTCTATCACAATGTGGGGGCTCGTCGTCTGATATGCGGCTTAAACAATCAGCTGTAGCATTGATCGTTCCTTTAATGTGCTGTTATTCAATATAGTATTCTTGTATTATTAGCGCCCATCTCGTGAGTCGACTACTAAAAATTTTGCCGCTATTCAGGCTGAGTAAGGCTTGAAGGTCAGTCGTCAAAACAATTTTCTCCCCTAGGAGTAAGTTTCGATATTTGTGCAAAGCCCAAACTACTCCTAGCATTTTATTCTCCGCTACAGTGCAATTACGTTCGGGCTTTCTTAAGGTGCGGATTTCCATTGCAACTGTCTTTTCCACTCCGTCACTGTCTAGCTGAGTAAGCTTAGTCCCTAAGGCATAAGCCGAGGCGTCCGTGTACAGATAATAAGTAGCGTATATTCTTGGGTGATTTGTTACGTGTTTATCTAAAAACAACTGCTTAACGGCTTCAAATGCTAGTTGTCGTCGCTCGGTCCATTCCCAGAAAACATCTTTCTTTAATAGCTTGAACAGTGGCAATGCAGTACTGGCCACTTTATCAGAGTAGTTTCTTTAGAAACCGACTATACCCAGAAATACTCACAGCTGTTTTACATTACGTGGCGTAGGAAAATGTGTGATGTCAATTAATTTATCTGGAGCAGTACGTATGCATTCTGGTGTATGAATGTGACCAATAAAAGGGACTTCTTCTCTAATCAAAGATTTCTTTAATTTAACTGTCATGCCTGCTGCGGATAATTTTAACAACACAATATTAATGTGGTTCAGTTGCTCTTCAAATGTGGCTGACACAATCTGAATATCGTCCAAATACGATCTTGCAAATCCTGTGCAATCTTCGCCTAATGCAATATTCATGCAGCGGGTAAACTGTGCGGTGGCATTACAGAAGCCAAACGTCAATACTTGAAATACGTACTGTTGGTTTCTGAATAAAAATCCGATGTATTTTCTGCAGTTCTCTTTCAACGGAATTTGTCAATAACCATATGTTAAATCTATTGTGGCCATGTATTTCACACCTTAATATAACCTTAGCATTGCCTCCGCAGGGTTTGGAATTTCCATGTTTTTTTACAGTAATGCGCTTGATGCACTGTCCGTCCAAACATAAACGTACTGTATTGTTTTTCCTGACACATACCATGGGACCAGAATAAGGGCTGGAATAATTCTGATTGATATTCCATGACAGCATTAACTGTAAATATTAGGTCGCTTCAGATAAATATTTAGCAGGTGTCGGACAAGTTTTACTGTGAAGTGGTTCACCCGGAATTACTTGTATGTCAGACTGAAAAAGTTTATATCTGCCTGTCTTCTCTGAAAATATGAGCTGTAAGTAACTGTTCAAGAATTTGATTCTGGTTTCTGGTGATAGCATCCACACTTGCAACCGCCTGGTAAATATCTTCCATTGAGGCTAAAACTGTAGGATTTAGACACTTGCTTACTGGACAAATTTCACTTTTCAAAGAGCACACAAAACTGTCTAAAAATTTCCATACTTCTAGAGAGGTTACAGTATTTAATGCGTTTTCATGTGTGTGTGCTAACAAGTCATCCGCCAAAATCCAAGCTAATTTTGTAGTGTGGCAAAATTTTTGCTCCTAAAATTAAATGTTTACTTACGCCTTTTATAACTACTGCAGTAACTGTCTTCAAATTTACTAGGCCTTCAATGGTCAAAAGCACCTTTTCATATACTACTGGACTTGATCTGTATGTAGCTCCCACAATGCGTAAACTAGGCACTGGAAAAAACTGTTAATTTATAACCCGAGCTCTGTATGGCTCTAACAAGCTCTTCTGAAACGCAGCTGATCTCGGCTCCGCTGTTTAAAAATGCGGGAACTTGCAAGTTACACACTGTTAACATCAACTCCGGATATAGATTTTCTTGAAAATTAAAATTTTCTTTCAACTAGCTCACTTAACAAAAATTCTCTCTCTGTCTCACTCAACAAAACAGTATCAATAACCACTTCTTCTAGCTCCTCAGTCTGACTTACTTGTACTTCTGTAATGGCTTTGCTTTCGGGAGAAATAACTGCGGACCCCTCTGGCAGACTATACTGTCCTTCGGTCAGCGATCGGGACCCAACTTCACTAACCCCGACTAGTTTAATTTCCAGTACTGGTTCGTGGCGTTACCATTAGGTCTTGAGGAGTTGTTACTCGAGTTACCCTTCGGTGACATTGGTACAAATGCATGTGTACGCGTGTCAAGCGGCTCCTGATTAGCAAAGTAATGCCCTCCAGGATGTACTGCAAAACCCGGATTGCTGTGTGGATGAATATTCTGATCAGTACCGGTAGCTACTTGTGCTACTTCGAATAACTTTTGTCTGGTACTGGGATAGTGCTCTATCCAGGTACAGCTGAACCATCATAAAGGACCCTGCCCTGTTGATCCTCACAGTTATACGTCCTACCACGTTGGTTTGACGGACTATTTAGTGCGGTTGGCTCAGTAGGATGCATTTCAGAATCACTGTGTTGATCCCTAGGACCTCTCCATCGACCATCTCTACGATATCCACCTATTTGGTGGTACCACCTTCCGCGGCACTGCCTGTTTTACCAGTTCAACCCCGTTGATTTCTCGGCTGGAAGGCTCGTTACGGTGATTCTGCACTCTAGGACGGTACTCATACCTAGGCGGACCTCTCTGTTCAGGCTTAATATTATCAGTGTACATAGGCGGAAGTCCATCCGTTGATAATTTAACCTTGCGCTTATGGCTGAGGTGCCGTGCGGCAGCGCCTATACTTACTGAGCGCTGCCGCGGAACTTTGTTAGTAGTAGGGAAGCGTTATTCTGGAGCAGTGCGTTTTCAAAGTGTTGTGAAATTTTATTAGATTTCACAGAGCCATGAGGCGAGCACGTTGTCATAAGAAGAGATATATTTCAAGACCTGTTTTCAGGAATATTGGTTCTTTTGATTGCGATGTTGCTAAAGATGATTCTGTTTTCGTAAAGCAAGTTACGACAGCAGAAGAGAGCTTCATTCTACTCAGTTTTATGTATAGACTCGCTTTGCTGGGAATGACGGGATCTAGTATTCTAGAGGTTTGCTTTTTCAGGCATCCTCACAACAGTACA
The DNA here is from genome assembly GCA_002778355.1 of Clitarchus hookeri. Lineage (NCBI taxonomy): Eukaryota > Metazoa > Arthropoda > Insecta > Phasmatodea > Phasmatidae > Clitarchus > Clitarchus hookeri. The sequence goes on along the minus strand of NQII01003383.1, from coordinate 11,907 downwards.
ATGACTAGTGTAAACTATCTGAGTCAAATAGATTCTTTCATTACTTCCTGACCTGTCAGAATCTCTGTCATTTTGTTGTGCTGTAGCCGATATATCTGATTGTAGGCCAATAGGTCCTCCCTGAAAGATGCAATGTCGCTAGGATGTCTGCCTGTCCAGTGGGTTTGGTATCTGTTTGGCAGCTGATGTAAAACCATAGCTACATACTATTCGTCGCTAATGGGTGGGTACATGTGTGGTGATCGTTCTTACATCTCTGAGAGACGTGTCTCCAGCTTTTTACCTTTACCAGGAACAAATTTTTCAGCGTGGAGTTGGGCTATTAAATTGCAGTGAATGTTTTTATTCCGAAAATGTGCTATAAATGTCTCTTTGAATTCGACGTAGGTGCTGGTGGTGGGTGGGTTAATTTTCCACTAATAGTACGCTGTATTGCGCAGGCTCAAGTTCAGCAAACGTAGCATATCTGCGTCTGGCAAACCAAATACATTGGTGTACTCTTCGAAACGGATAATACAATTTATAGGGTTCTCTCCTACGCGACCGTCGAGATGTGGTACCTGCTCCTCTTATAATTTTGAGGGATGAGGGAGCAGTGTGCTATCTGATGTGTTGTGTGGTTGTGCTATGTCTTGCGAGACTGTAGCTTATTGAACCAGTACATTCTTTCACAAATAGCCGCAACATTTCGATCCGCTGAAGGTCAGAGGCGTGTGAGTCGCGGCACGCGGTGGCTCGCTTTTGTTCCTCAGGTTATGTCTATTCGCTGTTTCTTTAAATTTTTTAAATCATACCTTTGAAAAATCACCCCATGTATGACGTTCTTGGCTGTTTCCAAAATATATCACGTATCACAAGTATTTTTTACTAGTATTAACACGAAGTACCTCATTTTTAATTAAATTGAAATTTTACCTAATCGAACTTATTGATGGTAATATTTCTTTTATAATTAATATAATTAAAAACAGTGATAAAATAGGCGTGTTGGCAATGCTTAGTACAAAATATTTTTTAATGCAAAATATGATTACACTCAGAGCACAGAAATGCTGTACGCTGTCCCATTCGTTTAATATTATAGACTCTGTTTGTTTGCATGAGGCAGATGAAAAGCCTGTATGTAGAACTTTAGCAGGGCTTCAGAAAATATTGAAGTAACCGTAAATCGTCTATACTAACCTATCTCTCGCAAGGGAAGTGTTGCAGTCCAGCAAAAATGTAACAATAGAAGATATAAAAGGGGACTTTGGTGCAGAATTCATGATTCGGAACTCGGAGCCACCCGCCACTTCGGTTGTCGAGGTGGCCTGCTACGGCCACGTTATCTACAAAATTGCCCGCGTCACCCCAAAAATCACATCCGAAATTAATTATTATATATACAAAAAAAAACTTTTTCACCATGATTAAAAAAAATTAATTGGAAAAATTAGCGAAACAGATTTGAAGCTCTTCGAAGCAAGAACCGAGAAATCCTCAGGCGAGCAAGAGGATTAGAGACGATTAGCGGAACGAGACACTTAATCCTCAGAGCAGTAGAAGAGTATTTGAGACTCCTAGCCAGGTCAAGCAGGCCCGGGAGGATCAGCAGACCTGACCCCTTCCCGATCCCGACCAGCAACGACAACGTACACACCCCCTTAGCACCCCACCAGACTCATCTTCACCGTCATCTCAAACCCTCCATCCGCCCTCGGGAAATTGTTATAGAAAATCCCAAAACATCTAAAAAAAAACTTGTAAAAATCGAGAAAAAAAACGTTAACCTTACACTTATCCCGCCCACCCTCGCCTTACTACCTCCCCCAACACAACCATTCATAAAAAATTGAGAAACACCCAACCTCATCTCACCCCCTCCCCAAAAACCAACAATTCATAAAAAATCAAGAAAATGGCAAAAAAATTAAAAAAGTTTTTACGAATAATCGTAAAACATAGCGTTAACCTCACATTCACTCACCACCCCCACCTAACCCCCTATCACCAACCACCAACCAATCATAAAAAACGAGAAAAATCGCCGAAATCGAAAAAAATATTCTGAAAATCGAGGAAAATATAACGTTTACCTCACACTCGCCTCGCCGCCCTAACCAACAAGCCCTATCCCGCTCTGCCTCCGCCCAAACACAAAATTATAAAAATTCCAAAACAATCGCAAAAAATCGAAACATTAATTTTAAAAATCGTGAAACTTATAATGTTACCTATCAATCCCCTTTCGCTCACCTAACCCCCTCCCCCAATCATAATCAACACATCGACTATTTACCACCACCCTCCGAATCGTAAAAAATCGACAAAAACTAATACTGATACATCACTGACTCCGACACCCATGTTAGCTGTTGGTGACCTAGACCTTAACCCCAATGACCTTGAAAACAAATAATTTAGAAAAAATTGTAAAAATTCGAAACAAATTCATAAAAATCGACAAACATATTATGTTACTAACTCCGACCCCATCTTGAATGTTGGTTACCTTAACTTTAACCTCATTAACCGTGAACTCTAAAAATTTAAAATAAAATATAAATTAAAATATTGAAGAAACCTTTATGAAAATTTACGATAGTACATTACTGACTCCTACAACCATGTTGAATGTTGGCGACCATAAACTTAACCTAAATGCCCTTAAACAAGGAGCATCAAGAAAAAAATTGCGAAAAATTACAAAAACATGAAAATAACACGGCGGAAATAATTACACACCGAAAGCAAAAAAAAAGCAAGTTGGATGTGTGTAACCCTAAAAGTTTGATTCTCGTAAATATGACAGTGCACAGCCACTCCCTGGTACGACAATCAGCAGACGACTGAACTCCCGCCTCTATATTTCATCGGCTATATAGTCGATCCAACTTACGACCCTTAAAGCGAATTATTGACTTTCTACAGCACACTTCCCCCCTATCCACAACCCGCTAACACCTATTGTTGCTTCACTTACCTCGCCACTTACTTAACATAGCTCAGCCCCCATCAGCATCCATGCTTGCAACAAACCCACCACCCGACCACCCCCTCCCCCCTCAAAGTTACTCATCATAGCCTGTCCCCTCACCATCCAATCTCGCTATCAATCAACCACATGAATCTCCACCCCCTACCCATTTAGTGTCCAATTCTCAATCGGTTCCTGAAGATACATAACTCTACCCAAGACTGGCTCTTGTCATTACCAATTCCTGTAATTATTAGAACAGTGGACAAGACTAACCCACCATACAACCCACCTATATCAACAGCTGATGAGAACTACATCACAAAATATTCCCAATAGCTTGCAAATCTTCACAAAACATTTCAGCCAAAGTTGGATGAGCAGGCCAATTAAGTAGTTGCGAAACATTCCTCAAAAATATTTCCCAGATCATTCGTTCGCCTTATAGAACTCAGCCGATTTTAATCTACCCGAATAAGGCATAATAATTCAGATCCAACATGATCCTTCTCCTGCACACACTAGCATACATTTTATCTAAAATAGACTCTCGCAAACTATTGTAAACACAACTGAATTAATAAGTCTACCAGAGAAGCAGAACAGAGAGAATAAGAAATTTAACTCGCATTATGTACACATAAATTTAATTCATTTACTTATTATATACACTATATCTTCCTAATTCTTTCATATATTGGAACTTTACATTTCTAAGAATTTTGCAGATCATGGCTAGTAGCCAACAGTACTGATATAACATCAATCCTTCAGTTCACTAACGATAGAAGATAATCTCGTTAATATGCGAGAAATTTCCATCTTGTTGCAAAGCGGTAAAATGTCTGAGTTTATTAACAAGTTCATTCGGGTGTTCGGTAAACATGTAGTCAGTATTCTCAGTGTCTTATGCCTTCTTCATTTCACTCGTTGCAGCAAATGAACGACCTTTCTTGACACCTTCTGTTTTCTTCAAACCACTTGTCGAAGGCAACTCGTTTGTGATATGTGCGGGAACATTGATAGAATCATTATACTTCTCATCATATACTTTATCAACACTGTCTTCATAGTCATTATCATCAATGCTGTCATCATGAACGTCTTCACATCCTAATTCATCCTCAATATCAAGATTACTTTTCTTTGTAGGAGTGGCATGGTCATCATCAGTACTTAGAGACGACGACCATTTATTTTGAAGTTCTTAGACTTCACATGAAAGTCTTGCAAATTAACATTCCACACATACTGACTCTACTGCACTCATTTTGTCTTTAGCATTAAATGTTTCTTCAATATCGCCTGACGAATCATTACCCACTCGTGCAGCATGGAGCATTGGCGATATAACTTGCTGACTCCCAGTAGATGAACCCTTGCTGATCTCGATGTTTTCCTTCAATGTATCACCTTACATAAACTGCTCGGTACCAATATCGTATTGTTTCAACGCGCGAAAATGATACCTCGTAGAGGCGGTTCCCTCATGTCGCCCAGCATGGCAGCTTTTGTTGAAAATCTTTTCACATTAGCAACACTGTTTTCCATTTAATTTTCCAGCAGTGGGAGAAGGTACATCCATAGAGGTAAACTCTATAGTAGTCTTCGTACAATCATTGGCTTGCATCATATTCACGAAAAAACTGAAGGTCTTTCTACAGTAGCAAGTTGTGTATATATTTTGCCTAGCTGCTACTCTCTATATAAACATACTAAAAATATTTCATAAGTAAGAATTAATTATTCTTATGCATCCTTTCAATATGATATTTTATTTCGTTCCTTGATCGCATAACCGTGCAGTTACATCTTCAACAGTTTCTCTCAGACAAGTTTTTTGCTCTGCAAATGACCCCCTAAATGACCACTAAATGATGCCTAAATTACTCCCAAATGACCCCGTAAATGACACATAAATGACCCCATAATGGCCCCCAAATGACCCCTATATGACCCCCAAATGACATTAAATTACCCTTGCTCTGCAAATGACCCATTATGCTCCGCAAATGTCTCCTGCTCCGCAAATTACACTTCCTACTCTGAAAATGACCCCTGCTGCTCTGCAAATGACTCCTCCTGCTCTGCAAATGACACCACCTGCTCCACAAATGACCACTACTGTTCCTCAAATGACCCCTACTGCTCCGAAAATTACCCCTCCTGCTCCGCAAATGACCCTTCATGCTCCGCAACTGACCACTCACACAATCCTTGCTTCGCATTCATGTAGTGGTTTGCTGGTTTTTTATGTTGTAATTCTCTGTAGACAGGTAGAAGAAAATCAGTAAGTGCCTAATTGCCTAGTGGATTGAGCCCACTTGTTCACAGCTCTAGATGATTTACGGAAGCCAGGGTCGTACCCGAACACTTTGAATCCTTTTCTTCTTCCTCTTGGCATAAATTGTGTATACTATCGTCAACAGTAATTTCTATTGCATCCACATTATATACACAGCTACATATGAATGCTCTAGTACAATAGTCGTCATATTGGGACTGTGTTTTCGTATAGCTACAGTCCAGCCACATATTACAGGATGAGTATAAAATAATACACCAATTTTGANTACCCGAATAAGGCATAATAATTCAGATCCAACATGATCCTTCTCCTGCACACACTAGCATACATTTTATCTAAAATAGACTCTCGCAAACTATTGTAAACACAACTGAATTAATAAGTCTACCAGAGAAGCAGAACAGAGAGAATAAGAAATTTAACTCGCATTATGTACACATAAATTTAATTCATTTACTTATTATATACACTATATCTTCCTAATTCTTTCATATATTGGAACTTTACATTTCTAAGAATTTTGCAGATCATGGATAGTAGCCAACAGTACTGATATAACATCAATCCTTCAGTTCACTAACGATAGAAGATAATCTCGTTAATATGCGAGAAATTTCCATCTTGTTGCAAAGCGGTAAAATGTCTGAGTTTATTAACAAGTTCATTCGGGTGTTCGGTAAACATGTAGTCAGTATTCTCAGTGTCTTATGCCTTCTTCATTTCACTCGTTGCAGCAAATGAACGACCTTTCTTGACACCTTCTGTTTTCTTCAAACCACTTGTCGAAGGCAACTCGTTTGTGATATGTGCGGGAACATTGATAGAATCATTATACTTCTCATCATATACTTTATCAACACTGTCTTCATAGTCATTATCATCAATGCTGTCATCATGAACGTCTTCACATCCTAATTCATCCTCAATATCAAGATTACTTTTCTTTGTAGGAGTGGCATGGTCATCATCAGTACTTAGAGACGACGACCATTTATTTTGAAGTTCTTAGACTTCACATGAAAGTCTTGCAAATTAACATTCCACACATACTGACTCTACTGCACTCATTTTGTCTTTAGCATTAAATGTTTCTTCAATATCGCCTGACGAATCATTACCCACTCGTGCAGCATGGAGCATTGGCGATATCACTTGCTGACTCCCAGTAGATGAACCTTTGCTGATCTCGATGTTTTCCTTCAATGTATCACCTTACATAAACTGCTCGGTACCAATATCGTATTGTTTCAACGCGCGAAAATGATACCTCGTAGAGGCGGTTCCCTCATGTCGCCCAGCATGGCAGCTTTTGTTGAAAATCTTTTCACATTAGCAACACTGTTTTCCATTTAATTTTCCAGCAGTGGGAGAAGGTACATCCATAGAGGTAAACTCTATAGTAGTCTTCGTACAATCATTGGCTTGCATCATATTCACGAAAAAACTGAAGGTCTTTCTACAGTAGCAAGTTGTGTATATATTTTGCCTAGCTGCTACTCTCTATATAAACATACTAAAAATATTTCATAAGTAAGAATTAATTATTCTTATGCATCCTTTCAATATGATATTTTATTTCGTTCCTTGATCGCATAACCGTGCAGTTACATCTTCAACAGTTTCTCTCAGACAAGTTTTTTGCTCTGCAAATGACCCCCTAAATGACCACTAAATGATGCCTAAATTACTCCCAAATGACCCCGTAAATGACACATAAATGACCCCATAATGGCCCCCAAATGACCCCTATATGACCCCCAAATGACATTAAATTACCCTTGCTCTGCAAATGACCCATTATGCTCCGCAAATGTCTCCTGCTCCGCAAATTACACTTCCTACTCTGAAAATGACCCCTGCTGCTCTGCAAATGACTCCTCCTGCTCTGCAAATGACACCACCTGCTCCACAAATGACCACTACTGTTCCTCAAATGACCCCTACTGCTCCGAAAATTACCCCTCTTGCTCCGCAAATGACCCTTCATGCTCCGCAACTGACCACTCACACAATCCTTGCTTCGCATTCATGTAGTGGTTTGCTGGTTTTTTATGTTGTAATTCTCTGTAGNATGCTCCGCAACTGACCACTCACACAATCCTTGCTTCGCATTCATGTAGTGGTTTGCTGGTTTTTTATGTTGTAATTCTCTGTAGACAGGTAGAAGAAAATCAGTAAGTGCCTAATTGCCTAGTGGATTGAGCCCACTTGTTCACAGCTCTAGATGATTTACGGAAGCCAGGGTCGTACCCGAACACTTTGAATCCTTTTCTTCTTCCTCTTGGCATAAATTGTGTATACTATCGTCAACAGTAATTTCTATTGCATCCACATTATANAATCCTTTTCTTCTTCCTCTTGGCATAAATTGTGTATACTATCGTCAACAGTAATTTCTATTGCATCCACATTATACACACAGCTACATATGAATGCTCTAGTACAATAGTCGTCATAGTGGGACTGTGTTTTCGTATAGCTACAGTCCAGCCACATATTACAGGATGAGTATAAAATAATACACCAATTTTGAAGATCTATAATTTCAAAAGCAAACAACCTACAGCCTTTATTGACCAATAAAATGAACCGCGGAACCGTGAAGTTAGTTTTACATACATTCATAAATGTTCAATGATACCACCATAAGCGGCCCAAACGACATCTACGCGATAATCAAACTCGTTCCATGTTCTGGTCAGCATGTCCAGTGTTAGGTTGAGCAAACATCTTTCGATGTAATTGGCATATTCGATTAAACATATTATTTAAGAAGACACCAGAATGGAGATCGATTCAAGATAATACCATTAAAATTAGACTTCGGCTCGCAGAGCCCTGTCATAGGTTGTGTTTCACAATCAAGTGATTTTGAAGCAGGTAGCGGCTTCATGTTCGTTGAGGTCAAAAGCAGTCATTCGTATTCACAATTCATCTTCATTTTATGATGAGTGACCGCTTCGAAATCGATGGTTTCAGAACGACGACTGAAATTTTTGTATATAAAAAGATTCTTTTTAAAGTTAAGAGCCCGGCTTCCACTCACAGAAGGTATCCTGTTATACATTTTAAATGTAAATATGGGGGAGCACTCTGAGGAAACCCACATACTCGTTTACTCCAGAAGAAAACACGCAGACACTTAAATAACAATATAAAAATATTATTATATGCATAAATATACATATATAGAAATACATTTTTATACCACAAAATAACATCAAGGCCTCTGCTTCGTCTCTGACGAAGCTGAATATGGAAGCTTCGCCACCATCTTCACCCCTTAAGTCTCATGTTTGGCAGCCATGCTTATGTATTTTTACGTAGCGCTCTTAGCCTTTTGGCAATACCGCCGCTAGGACTGCCCAATCGGTGGGGGAAAGGGATTATGTCATTTCATTGCAGGTTTCCCAGCTTAGCACCTGAGTTGACCAGATCCAAATCCCAACCCGATTCACAAGTAGAGTAAGGGCACACCCTTCCACAAGAACTGAGACCCTTGTACACAGCACTAAAAATGTGGTCTGGCTGGGGTTCTATCCATACCCCTAGTGTGTCTCCAGGAGACAATTTTAGCATTGTACCGCTCACCGCTCGGAATTTCTTCGAGAGGGGGAATCTCTTCAGCTGCCTGAACACGAACTCCGCGGCAGCAATCGTTATGCTTCGGAGACATAACAATACAAAAAGCGAATGTAGTGATTACGAACTGCATTGCGGTACGCATTTCGTTAAACTTCGAAGCATATCGAAATTAGGTGATATCACAGATCAAACAAATACACACTAAAAATCGTAGCTAATTTTTACTTAGTAATTTTGTCCAGGCAGACGTAAACCCCTACCTAGAATGATAGATTGAACTGAAAAAAATTACTATGGATAATGTGTGCGACAATATAGTTAACTATTTATATTTGTGGTTTATAAACTTACAGCTCTCCTAGCGGGACACCTGTTTGGAGAGAAAAGTAAATACCTATAGTCGGTTCACGACTGGAAGAGACTTTCTTGAAGCCTTGCTAAATATCTACTTTCAAGCCCATTTCATATCCTTCAGCCAAAAGTAAACAAACATTGCCATGTGGCAGTCACGTGGCAATGTTTACATGCAATGTTTACATTCCACTGTGTGTGTACATGTGTTCGTACATGCACGTACCCATTATAAAAGTCATGTATATATTAGTAATAGATATTCCACAAGTTTTTAATCTTGAGAATTTCACACAAAAGAATATGCGATGCAAGCGAAAAACATTTCATTCTATAAACCCAAAAATGTGAGTATTAAAAATTTGATGTTTCATGTGTGTAAGTGTGTAGGTTTTATTTTGACTGGGGGGTTGGGTTGGGGAGAAAAACTTTCACTTTGATTACATATTATAGATGTGGCACAATACTTTGCATTGAAATGTGTCAACATTCAAGGAGTCCATCCAACAACATAAACATGGCACCGCCAATCTCTCATAAGCCCCCGGATGGCCGTGCTGTCACGAGGTCAGGAACCGAAGTTCCCCTAACTCTTATAGTGGGTTTACAACAAAAATGCAACCCGACAGATTTTGTTCAAATAATTCAGCCGGCGGTAGGCTGCTGTGTTTATGTTTTAGTTGGGCTCCGGGCCCGTATTTAATGCTGTTAACCTCTGTTGCTATCTTAAAATATTTTTCCAAACAAAAATCTAACTTAAAACTAATACGAAAAGACATTGGTTTCACAAAAATTTCTAATATTTAAACAATTAAATTGAAACATGTTGCCAAGTAAATGCTTAGAGGAGGAACAAAATAAGTGTGCCATAGATTTTGTAAAGAAATCCTATAACAAATTAAACATAACTAAAAAATGTGGCTCCAGTAAACAGAATATTATAGAGAACTGTTGTTTACAATAAGTAAAGAAGCTGACAATGGTGTATCCTAACATCTCCAGTGTGCATTAAGTTAAAACATCCTAAAGGCATAAGCCGCAGTACTTATAAATACTGTTTATTTATTTAATAGTTAGTTAGAAGTATAGGTATTAACTTATGGATTGTAGTGATTCATTTTGCTACAGAATTACCATAGATCAAAACAANTAAACATAACTAAAAAATGTGGCTCCAGTAAACAGAATATTAGAGAGAACTGTTGTTTACAATAAGTAAAGAAGCTTACAATGGTGTATCCTAACATCTCCAGTGTGCATTAAGTTAAAACATCCTAAAGGCATAAGCCGCAGTACTTATAAATACTGTTTATTTATTTAATAGCTAGTTAGAAGTATAGGTATTAACTTATGGATTGTAGTGATTCATTTTGCTACAGAATTACCATAGATCAAAACAAAAAAGTACATAAACAACTCAACACAGCAGCAACTATATAAAATAAAATGAATACATCCATTTCCACTCCATAAATTAGAAACCAATTATTCAAAAAAATTACATACTTCAATTGATGCTCTCTGATGTAAACTGCTAANCTCTGATGTACACTGCTACTTTACATATAATGCTATAAATCAATGCTCAACAACATTACCCTACAATTTAACACTACACAAAGAGATTTTGCAAAAAAAGGATACAGCAAACGGAATGTTGTGCTCCTGCAGCCAATTGAAGATGGTATCCTTCCTCCAGCTACTGTTGGGGAACTTCTCCAGCTGCAATCACCACACGATACAACACTGATAATTTACAATAACTAAAAGACAATGGCTGTAGAACAGCGGTGTTGGGGAAATGCATTAATACACAATTGTTTTCTTAAAAGATTATGACTGCAATTTCATCGATTACGATGTCCTCTCGTGTTTAGTAAAGTGAAACAGATATGTTTAATAGTAGGGGAAGTTCCAGTTATATCGACTGTAATCTACTTAGTGATTTATAACAATGGCAATTAATGCCGCAATGTAACTTCTAAATACAAAACAAGCAGTTTCTTTAGCATCTTAAAATGCACCATCTCTCCATAACCTATATAAAATTAATTGGCTATAACAAAATCACTACAGAGGCAATTTTCCTTACCATTGTCGGTTGTATTTATAATAAATTTCCACTGTATATATTGTGTTGTTCACGAAGAATCCTTTGCAGGCGTACACAAATTCCAACACAAAGTAGTTTTTATTTTTAATTACACATTGTAATACCACCTTTTGGTTAGGTGATTCATACACTCACATTTGAGTCTATATAACCCTACAATCCTAGGTTAGTGTAAAACCCAACAATCCTAGGTTAGTTGAAAAATGTAAAATAGTGATTCACCCATCGTGGGGTTAGGTTCTGTTAGGTTAGGTGGGCACATGTTACGAAATTAGTCGGACGTTAATGCCCCTCGTATATTCGTGTTCTGCATCATTAGTAGAGTGGATTATTTTAATTTTTACAGAAAAGCCCCTAAACTTAATAATTACCTAAATAAAAGGTTAAAAAGACACGTAGACAACGTTCGGCGACGTTATCAAGTTATTAATAAATTTTCTTTATGTTCTTGTAAACACATTTCGTAGGCCAACATAATTGACCTTAAGACACACAACTTGCAAACGCAATGGTTAATACTATATATATATTTTAACATACCTTATCACTGTGGATCTGGAGAGTTTCAACATTTCTGCCGCTCTTTCCGCGATG
>NQII01003382.1:192775-265899 GCA_002778355.1 Clitarchus hookeri | reverse complement strand
TCTTTCGACATCTTCACGTAGTTCTACTTACTACCACTGCGCTATGAAGGCAGCAGCTTCCTAGGTATATTATAGAATTTTTATATACTTCCAAGATTGTACTGTTATTTGTCATGTTACTGTTACTGCGACTGATTTATATGAAATTATACATTAATATATTTGTCTGTTTGCAAAAAAAAAGTTGTATTTGAAGTTATTTTAAATTTTAAAAATGAATAATTTAGTAAACAGGTGTAATATGTATTGTAAATTATTTTCATAAATTTAACTTTTAGCACACCTATAATATGTTATACGAATATTTTCTCAGATACAAGCACAGAAAAAATCTGCTTATTTGATNATGAATAATTTAGTAAACAGGTGTAATATGTATTGTAAATTATTTTCATAAATTTAACTTTTAGCACACCTATAATATGTTATACGAATATTTTCTCAGATACAAGCACAGAAAAAATCTGCTTATTTGATAGATAAAGTTTTCGTTAATAAAACTAACTTTGTAATTCATTCAGAGAAGAAAAACGCACATTCTTAAGTAAAAATAGAAATATTAGTTATTAATTAATTAATTTAACCACTAAAGAAACTTACTACTGTGATGTATTTGACACTGAAAAAAATATAAGCACTTATCTTTCATATGAAACTCAAGCCATATTTTTCTAACGATTTTGGAAATCCGTACAGTACTTTTTAAAGTGTTCTGCATTTACTGTGTTGATGGTTGCATCACTATAAGGAGATCCACTTTACTTCTACCTTAAATTACCATTTGTTAATTTTCCTTGTCTGAGACGATGTATGCAATGTCGGGGGTGATGTGTGTGCTACAAATTTGGCACCTATATTTTAAACGGGTTGGAAATTACTGCCAACTATGCTTATAAGTTCACATAGGGCCTAAATGTAGCATGCAGCTGTGGACGTATATTCAGGAGCAGCAACGAACACCGGCTGTGTAGTCAGGCGTTGATATGTATCTTTCGTCAGAGGTCACACACCGCCGCTAGCGGTTTTCAAATCCGATACCTTTTTTTTATTTTAAAATTTCAAACGTTTTAATATAAATAAATATTTTTGATGTGAAATTATGCATATTCATTTCATCTTTATGCTTGCTAGCATCCTATAGAATGTTAGCTTTCCTTTGAGAGCTACGTGTAATTTAAATTAAACAAAAAATAAATATTTGACATCATGCAAGTAGTAAGCAGCTGGCATTGAACCTCAATGCTGCTGGTATGAGAGCTTCGTATAATGTCATTATTTACACATGAAACTTTGAACCTTACGTACGACTTTAAATGCAGCCAGTACGAGAGCTTCGTGTGATGTCATTTACTTACACATGAAACTTTGAACCTTACGTTTGACTTTAAATGTATCCAGTACGAGAGCTTCGTGTAATGTCATTCGCATATTAACTTACAAACGAAGCTTACGTAATAAGCATAGGATAACTCCGTGATCATTTTCGTCGACGGGGTGATGAATATGTTTTGGTGACTATATCTGACTCGGAAATTCGACTATGTTTATATGCTGTGAGAAGTTGTATGTTAGGGAGGCAATGAACACAAACATTCTTGAGCTAAAACGAACGGTACTATTTTGCAAGTTTTTGAGAGCCTCGAGTAATAAATCAGTAAAAAAAATTTTTTTAATAAAATATATATATATATTTTCCAAAAAAATTTCAAAAACATTGTGAGATCCTCGCGCAGCCATCTAGAGACGATCGCATTTTGAAAGCATCGTGTAGAGATGAGCGCCTTGCGTAACACCGTGCGCCTAGTGCGCGAGCTGCGGTGACATCATCGGCTGACGTGGGAGATGCATGCCGGCCCCCCACTCCCGGCGCCAGTGCCAGCCAGGTATTTTAGAACCGGCCATTTCTAGCTACTAACAAGCGTTCGTTCGCAGTCCGGAAACATGAACTCTACAATCTAGCCGGGAAATGTAAATCCCTCAATCGACGGTATGGACAGAGTTGCGAAAGCGATTGCTGTACAAAACAGCTTGTACAGGCTCTTCCCGAATGGGATAAAGAACTGAGACGTGATTTCTGCGCGTTCGTCCTTGCCCAGCACGAGATAGACGATGCCTTCATGTCTAAGCTGGTTTTTAGCGATGAAGCGACGTTCCATACAAATGGTAAGGTGAACTGGCACAACGTGCGGATATGGGGTCAGGAACCTCCACATGAAACCACCGAACACGAGTGCGCTTCCTCCAAAGTGAACGTGTTTTGCGCTGTATCCAAATACACGGTTTTCGGCTCTTTCTTTTTTCACGAGCCCACTGTTACTGTAATCCGTTATTTGGACATGCTTACAGAAAGGTTGTTTCCTCAGATAGAAGAAGCAGTGGGGGACTTCATTTTCCAGCAGGATGGTGCGACACCCCATTGGATCCTAGCTGTTCACGGATACCTGAACGAGACGTTGCTGCAATGCTGGATTGGTCGAGGATCAGCTGGTGACCAGACTCTTCATCACTGGCTCCCAAGAAGCCCGGATCTTACCCCGTGCGATTTTTTTCTATGGGGGTACACAGAGGATTAAGTGTTTCGTCCACCATTGCCGGCTAACATTTACGACCTCAAAACGAGAATTACGAACGCCATCCAAACCGTAACACCGGACATGCTGACAAGAGTGTGGAACGAGTTTTATTATCGCGTGGATGTCATTTGGGCCGCTCGTGGTGATCACGTTGAACATTTATGAAGATATGGTAAACAGACTTCACAGTTCCACGGTTCATTTGATTGGTCAACCAAGGTTGTAGNTGAAGATATGGTAAACAGACTTCACAGTTCCACGGTTCATTTGATTGGTCAACCAAGGTTGTAGGTTGTTTGGTTTCGATATTATAGACCATAAAATTTGGAGTATTCTTTTATAATCAGCTTTTATAAAAGCATGTTTTCATATGCTATCCGCGCACTACAACGGCTCAACCCGGCGGCTGGACCGAGATGTTGTACTGCACCGGCTGTCATTCAAGGAAATTTCTGTGAAATTGACGGAAAATCGTTTTGGAAACTGCAACTTGTATGTCTTTTTAAGGACAGTCCTGGAGTAGTTCTTACTAATTTAGCACTAATCCGTTAAATTAAAGAATTTTTTTTTAAACAGGGTGGACTAAAGAGAACAGGACGAGTCGAAATCCTGGGACTGGATCACCAAANATTAAAGAATTTTTTTTTAAACAGGGTGGACTAAAGAGAACAGGACGAGTCGAAATCCTGGGACTGGATCACCAAAGGCAATTCCGCTGGATGGCAGAACATCTGCATGGCAGTGATGGACCATTAAACTTCGTCTCGAGTGTTAGCAGAACGTTGGAACACTNGGGATGGCAGAACATCTGCATGGCAGTGATGGACCATTAAACTTCGTCTCGAGTGTTAGCAGAACGTTGGAACACTCAACAGGTCTTACTGCTTTCTCGGTTAGACGGCGTCTGCTACGTAGATTACTGCGTGCATCCTTCCCTTTGCGGAGGATTCGCAATCAACACCTTGACACCTGCCAAAGCTGAGGTTTGGACGTAGGTGTTGTAATCTGTTCAGTGGCGTGAGGCGCCAACACTTAATACTAGTTCTCAGTGATCGGGCGTAGGAATGCTTCGACACTGTTGTTTAATGGTCCAATTCACTAATGAATGAATACAGGATAATTCATATTTCACAAATCGAGGTTTTATTGTTGCATGAACATGTGAATTGATACATGAACCCTTGAGACAACTCCCTCCCTTTTCTACGTATGCTCCGTACAATTCGCGTCGTAAAAGGGGGGGTGGGGGATCTTCGTCGCACTTGTTGGATGATTCTAAAAGATCCTTCACACTGCGGGATAACTACTAAAGGTCCTTCACACTCGCTGGATGACTGTACTTATCTGGCTTGCTGTGCTGGTAGTTGTTCTTGCAGATGAGGTCCGGTGAGCTGGAACTGCTCTCGTCCTGTCACGGGCGCCTTGGTGACTCGTCTCGACGTCCCTCCTTCTCGGGTCTACGCCGGACTCTGCGTCTGATGGCGGCTGGCTGCCGTGCTCGTCTCCTGCGGAATCACTCCTCCCTCCCGGGATCTCATCGGCCGACTGCCATGTTTGCTCGGACTCCTCCGGTTTTGTAGGCCCTCATTGCCATATTAAACTGCCCCCGCTTCTCCAGGTAGCCGCGGACCGCCCCCCTGGGTAATCAACCGCGGGCATTTACTCCAGCTCCGTACTTGGGTCCAGCGTCTGCTGTTTTGTTCTGGTTTACCAGTTTCAGTACTTTGTTCTGTCCGTGTGGAAATAATTGAAAGGGGCCTCTCGTTGCGCTCGTCCAAACGCTCTCTCGGTTTTTATTGTGGTCGAAAGCCTGGGACAAAACACAGCCTGGCGAGGTCATAAATACGTCTCGCCGTTCCTGCCTGCTCGCGGAGTCTGGCGTCTGTCCTTCTATTCTGCCTGGAGGTTTGTTGTTTGGTTCGGCGTTGTGGGAATACTTCGGGATCTCCCCCTGGCCGCTGCACTCGTGTTCTTCCCGCTGTCACCTGATCCCACACCGTGACGCTATTCTCCCGCATGTCCGCCTTCCCATGCAAATGGTCGTCTTGTAGGGCCGATCTGGCGCCGTTCCCTTCGTCACGGCTGCCAGGCCCTAAATCCTGATTGATGTCGTTCGCCTGCGAGCTTCGTTAGAGCGTGGTACGGACGAATAAAATATAGGGACGCCGCAGGCGTCAACCTCACACTACAATGGTCTCACGATCGCACCCACTGAAGTGCAGAGTCGTAACATTTCGTGTTTTCGGTCGAGTCCTGCCTCAATTTGGATTGCAATGAAGGCCTTAGACGCATTTCATGGTATATCAATGTGAGCGCTTTCTTCAAGAATGCATTTTGCAGCGCCATACTGCCTGAACAACGAGCGCGATGTATTGGGGAGCAATTAGGTTTCATAGGCCATCTTGGCTACTAATAATTGTGGGCATTCTCAACAGCAACCACTGCATCAGAGGAGTCGTGGAAGCACAAGTCGTATCCAACCTTCAGCATATTCCTGCAGCCATATTCGAACAAGACAACCCCCGATAACATGTTGCCAAAAATTTCCAAGTCGTCTTCGAAGCAAGGCACATACCACTTCATCCCTGCCCTGCATATGCAACCGATTTGTCACCCATTGAACAGATTTGTGAAGAGATTTGGGCGGCTCTTAACATCGAGGTCCTACGAGAACAAGTCTGGGGTATGGACACTTGAAAACTTGACCGTCGATCTCATTCAAATGCGAACATCGATGAACTATGAACTAGGATAGAAGCAACCTGGCAGGTGATTACCCAGGGGCATATCTGAGGCCTGTTTGATTCGGTACAACGATATTTAACAGTTATTAATGCAACTCTTGGAGGATTTACAACATACGGATATTTTATAGTGATGTGTGCATTGCTCTGTAACTTTAATCGGTAGTATTTAACACTATTATTAACATGAGTAATACATTTCCTTCCATTCCAATGGTTCCTTTATAGTGTTACAATTTTCACAAACATTAAATTTAATGTCTTTTGATACGTTGAATAAAAGTGTATACTTTGCAAATTTTTGAAAAGTGATCGCAACACATCGCAAATGCTGCTGCTATTGCAAATATATATATATATTCATAAACACATTGCAGCTGATGGTACAAGTAAAATAAAATGATGATATTGCACATATCAACAATTTTATGTTAAAATAATAAAGGTATCTATAAAATTTATGTTTAAATACACAACATTACTTGTTATAGCGTAATAATTATCACGCACACAGCTTTAGAAATGATACAAGGGAAAATTTTACTTCGTAGCATTATCGAAGATTAATATTTATATTGTGCCTAATATTTAAATATATCTACCATTTAAATATTTTTTCACTCCAATAATAATATATAGTAGAGCGTACTACTAAGTTTTTATGCATTGTGTACCGAGGAATATCAGCACAACTCTGTTCTGAAATTAACACNCAGTAGAGCGTACTACTAAGTTTTTATGCATTGTGTACCGAGGAATATCAGCACAACTCTGTTCTGAAATTAACACAGATAGGATATATAATGATGAGGTTATGCATAATCGTTTTACCAAAGTTAATAATTCCTCTATATTTATGGAAAAATGAAGCTGAGATGTAATCATTACGCATTGCGATATGAGTTTGTGATAATGATTAAGCAGCTGCACTCCTCTATATGTATATGATACTGTTTTATAGTGCCTTTGTTGTGATACACGCATGATATTTGATACACACTTGATATAATGTGATACACACATTAGAAAACATGATAATGTTTTATAATGCTTATAAAACGTGTGATAGCTTTCTCGTTGTCCTTACCATAATTTTAATCTAAAAATAATTCTTAATAATTTGGATGTATAAATTTATTAATTAAAGGCAAGTAAACGAAATTATAATATGTTTTTCGCAGACGACGAAAAGTGTGGGCAATATTTTGAACTTAATTATTGTTGAAATCTGATATGTTTAAAAGAAAAATTAGGCAAGTAGACAAATAAAGTAGTAGGTTTATCTAAGATCGCGCATAACGGGACCTGAGAGAGAAGCTGAGGAGCCGACTGCAACCATCTCAAAATGTCCCTTTTTCCCTGAACATTTCCCTTTTCCCCTGAAAATTTCCCTTTTTTCCTTGAAATCGCAAATTTTTTCTTACAATTTCATTTTTACATTAAAATTCCCCTTTTCCCATTAAAATTCCCTTTTTTACCTTAAATNCAAATTTTTTCTTACAATTTCATTTTTACATTAAAATTCCCCTTTTCCCATTAAAATTCCCTTTTTTACCTTAAATCTTTTCGTTTTTCGATCAAAATCCGCCGATCCCTCCATTTGCAAAGAACGACCCCTTTATTTGCAAAATAGATCTAAGGGTAGGATTTGGGGGATTTTTTAACCCTTGACCTCTACCCCATTCCCATGACCTTAAACCTACAACATAAAAAAATTCTCTAAAAAAATATGAAAAAATGTTAAAAAAATGTATAATAAATTCAAATTTCGAATGATTGGTCTTAGAGAGGACGGGGGACTGGAACCGACCAGACGCAATTATGGCGTAATCCAATCACCATATTGAATACAAGTGACCTTGAACTTGACAATTGACCTTGACCCCAAGTGACCATGGACGACCTTGTATAACAAACAATAGTTATATTATTTTAAAATTTCAAAATAAATATAAGAACTACTAGAAATAATTTGAATCATAATAAAACTATATTGTAAATATATTTCAAAATTAAAAAAATAAGGTTATTAAAACTTATATTTCCGCGGGTCTCACCAATTACCATGTCCAGCAGACGACTGACCCAATTCCAATCAATCCCATTGTATTAACTCCCATTCCCCTCAACAAAAAACCCAAACTCTTCAAAATCATAAAATAAATTTTAAATCACAAACATTTGTTACTAATTTGGTAAAATCAGGGAAAATTTTTATTGTATACCCACACCACCATACTGGATGTTAGTGATTTTAACCTTGAACTTAGATTACATTTAACACAAAATATATCGAAAAATCACAAAATTGAATAAATCTCAAAAATCGAGGGAGAAATTACATTATTAACCTCGACTGCCATCTAAGATTCCGCTTTGCTTAATCACCTTTTGATAATGCTCAGTCATTCCTTCTAATACGCACCCCATCCACCATCATGTATTTTATCCAGNTTGCTTAATCACCTTTTGATAATGCTCAGTCATTCCTTCTAATACGCACCCCATCCACCATCATGTATTTTATCCAGGCTTTTTTATTCCATGTCAGTCATATCAGATTTAATCAGTACTACCAACTCACATAATATCGTCACCATGTTTCTCACATACTTATGCTCTATCATTCTATGTCAGCCAAGAATTGTAATTTTTCTAAGCAACCGGGCTAGCTGTCGTCAACACCTTTATCATGATTTCTTATGCTATGCCCACAATATTTTATGTTATTTTTCTTAGTAATCTTCCTTTGATTCTCTGTCATTCCTTCTTGATTTAGTCACCTGGCCATCATATGAGATTTTATTCAAGCTCTGTCATTCCACCTCTATTAAGTAGCCTGCTGATTACTCGGTACTCTCGTACCACCATATTGGATTACATCACTTCTGCAATCATCATATGATCGTGACCTTTAACCATCAAGATATTCCATATAGTTCATCATTTGTGTTAACTAGAAAAATAACTGTGGTGTATTAAAGCAGGACCAGGCATGAAGACTTTTAAGTAGGACCTCTCATCGCTATACTGCACTGCAGCAGGTCTGGCCAGGCCCAACTCGGTCTTCACCCTCCCCTCCCTCTATGCAACATGGTCAAATTTCTGACACTTCAACAGCATTATTCCAAGACTGTTGCTTCCAACCTTCTTTGAATGTATTACAATATTAATCGACTGTCTTTTTTTTTGTGCACTAGTATCATTGATTGCGCACATACAGTGATTGGTCTACACAAGAAATCACGAATTAATAAGTTTCAAATCATCATATTTTGTACATATCATTTTATTTATTTTCATTATGATTATCACTTACAGTATCGGCTTGTAGTGGCAGATAAGAAAACCAAGTCTACCATAGCCTGTATCAGGGAAGTAGGCATGCTAGGACAAGATACATAAACACCAGCGAGAAATAAATCACTTCTGTTTATTCATTGAAAACACATATTTTTTTATATATGTCATATTACAAACATAATAAAACGAGAATCATCACATTCTTCATACTGTCCATGCAATGTATTTCCAGCGGCATGCTCACTTTTTGCGTAATTAATATAATCTGCTTATTTGCAGCTCGAGGCAGTCTACGCTAGCAAGCATCCACCAAGAACCCTTAGCCCTGTAATTTTCTTCACAATAAAGTTTTTATTTCAATGCATCTACAGCCTCTGGAATGCTATCAACGTTGAATAATGCTTAATTCATCGTATTTAATACCCGCCGGCTGATTTCTTCGTCCAAAGGTTGAGGCTTTTCATAGGTACACTCCAGCCTAACATTGCATTTTATTGGGATTTCTTCAACTTCTTCTGTTAATTGATTGATTATCCTTTGCTTAATATGATCCAGGTGTGTACATAAGTCTTTCGTACCAACAAAGTCATTTCCAATTACATAATCTTTTAAAATGCTCTTGAATGATGATTTTCTTAGGTAGAAGCCATTCGATGTGGTATCGGCAATAGCAAGTACAGGACGTTTCTTACCTGTAAGAACTCTACCATTACAGTTCTTGATATCTCTCTTCAGCTTATCACCTCGTTTGAACANGGACGTTTCTTACCTGTAAGAACTCTACCATTACAGTTCTTGATATCTCTCTTCAGCTTATCACCTCGTTTGAACAGATGTTGCAGTTAACACATTGTTGCATAGCACATTGTTGCATAGCACTGCTTCTGCCACTCCCGAAGAAGTAAATGTCACTGCTGGTATGACTTCCGAAGAAGACGATGGCACCCCTGGTACCACTTACAAAGAAGTCGATGGATTTNAAATGTCACTGCTGGTATGACTTCCGAAGAAGACGATGGCACCCCTGGTACCACTTACAAAGAAGTCGATGGATTTGCCGGTACCATGTCCGAAGAAGTCTATTTAACTACCGTAGATCCCATTAGATTTGGAATGTCCGAAGACATCGCAGATGCAGAATAAGACTTTTACTTAGACGAGAAGCCACAGAAGCTAGCCGAGACAATCCACCTTTCACATCAGCCGCTGTCAAACCAAGCCTCTCAGCTGACACCTGGTCCCCAAACCGCTAATAATATACCCGTATGCGAGTCCTATGACATCATATTGATATTGAACCAATCATACACATTACACCAATACGACATTGTGTGGACATCGACCAGCCAATCACCGAGTTGTCACGTGTTTGGGTCCTAAGCTTTCTGTAGAAATTACTTGAGGAAACACACAAACAAATAATTAATTAGAAAACATTAGTTTTACTATTTAATGTATACTATTTGCGTAGAGAAAATATGACTCACTATTATCTGTTAATTTAAATATGAAGTCAATATTATTTATGATCGAAGACTAAGATTTTTGAAAGGAAATGGTTTTTATTCAAAGGGTTAAAAGATCCAAGATGTGATGTTACTCACAACTTGTGTTATATGCATTTGACACACATGTGACTTAAATTGTTACCTCATAAAAAATACTAACGTAATTACTTTGGTGTAGTAGGTAGTATTTTTCATTACTTATGTTTAAATCCCACAAAGATTACTGTATATTGTTGTAAGAAATTTTAAAATTCGTATTTGTTATAAATGCATGTTTTTTCTTTGAAAGCATGTCACATTTTGTGTCCTAATTTTTATATGAAACATTAAACAAAATGACTGTTTCTTATACGATATTAGATTACCATTAAAAAAATAAGACATTTAAGGAAATTCTTTATTCATGAAAGAATACGGATCCTTGAATTTTTTGTACGAAAACAATTATAAATTTCGAAACTTCTTAACTACTGTATTTATCGTGCGACTAACAAAAAATTTCATAATGGGCTGACTTGTGAGAATTCGGTGGGACTCATTCGAGGACACGCTGTAATTCGAGGATGCATGAAATTGGGTTACATTTGCGAATAGGTTGCAATTTATAAGAAACGCTGTGTAGAACTATACACCAATATAAAATCTCGAAGAAAACTAATTCCAAATACTTCACAATCTCAGGTGAAATGAATTACAGTTTAAAATAAATGCGTGTTTTTACATAATATTTAAGCGTAAAGTTACTATTTGGTATGAGTAATTTTCAAAGACATCTGCAAAGTTTTAATAATACGATAATATTGCTAGGAATTCTTATGTATATACACTAACATATACATTTATTAACAATGACGCATTCGTTTTAATATTTGTGTAAAAATACACCATTACGAATAAAATAACCCATTTGTGCATCTTTATGCCTACTGTATAACTGTATTAAAATCATCGTGCCCCTTGAACATCGAATGTTGAAGGTGCAAATTTACCATGAAAACACACACAAGTTGAATGTTTCAATGATCATACTTGAGTAAGGGTATACTTAAAAAAAGTTAAAGTAATTGAGTAACTTGCATTGACGGATGCATAATTTTACACTCAGGATATCATTTATCATTTCACACTAACAACATGAGTGTAGCTACGTTAACAAATGCGATTCACAATTATCATCCACGAGAAAATTTAGGTTGAAAAAATTAAATGGAAACATTATTTTAACGTCGGCACAAACCTGTTTGTTCATATCTTCACAGAGATACTTTAATATTATTTATACAAACATCTGCATTTATTTTCATTGTGGAGAATGCATATTAGGCTTATGAGATCACTTTCGTGGTTGTATGCTGTATGTGTGTATCTATGTGAGTATGAATGTGTGTCTGTGTGTGTGTCTGGGCCTGTTTCTGCGCGTGTGTGTATCATCCCTTTCCATTTTTGATCGCATAAAATAATTTCACCAAACTTGGTACACATATAATACTTACGAAGGACACCTGACTTCTGTAGTTTTCGACGGCGGCCATTTAAAATTTTTGGATATGTCATATCTTGGGAATAATTAAACCTATTTAAACCAAATTTCGTGTGCTACCAGACCATTGTGTAAGCATTTCGTTTTGAGATGTATATTGTTGTAGGTCCACCGTTTTGGAAAATAGCATTTTTTNCCAGACCATTGTGTAAGCATTTCGTTTTGAGATGTATATTGTTGTAGGTCCACCGTTTTGGAAAATAGCATTTTTTTTAATAAATATATATTTTATATAATATCTTGATAGCTATTAAATCAATTCTCATCCTATTTAACACGCAAGCAATACTTTGGTAGCCATATAAACGTCAAAACTTGATTAGTTACTTATTTTCAAAATGGCGGTCATACAAATGTAAAAATTTGTTGTTATTATATCTACCATATCATTTAACCAATTGTGACCAAATGTTTGATACCGAAAGTATATATTTCAAGCATCTTATATGCCAACAAGTAACCACTTTGATCGGGCATTTTAAAAGATAGCGCAATACGAATAAATAAAATTATTATGTTCTAACTCGCTAAATAAATAACTGATTCCTACCAAATTCGGCAAACAAGTAGTACTGATGCAGATGATGTTAAGTGATATGTTTCAAGCACGTCAGACACTTATTTTCAAAATGGTGGCCATATAGGTATTTTATCTTAGAATGCTATGTCGTCGAAACTATATTATCAATTCCAACATAACTTTGCATGTCGGCAGTAGACATTACAGCTATAAACTTTATGTACATATATCATCTTTTGTTTGCATTTTGTAGGATAGCACAATGCGAGTAAATAAAGTGTCTCTGTCATACCTCGAGAAACAGTTCACAGATTCCTTCCAAATTTGGCAAACAAATAGTAGTACAGACGGTGGTGTAGACTGGAATGTTTTATGTAGGTCAGGCACTTATTTTCAAAATGTTGGGTATATAAATATTTTATAACAATATTTTTCTAACGAAACAAATTCCAACTTAACTGTATGATGGCAGTTCCTATTACACTATAAAATTTATCTATGCAGAGCCTCATTTATCAGCAATTTTGTAAAATAGCCCAACCAATAAAAAAATTATGATTTTATCTCGTATCTCGGGAAACATTCAACGCATTATTACACAATTTGGCGAAGGTGCAGTACTGTGGTAGGCCATAATAATAAATGTGTTTTTTTAAAGTAGGACACACTTATTTTAATAATGGTGGCTATAAAATCATTTTAGTTTTGTGGGCGATATCTATGAAATAAAGTTATTTATTTTAACTTAACTTCGTATTTTGGCATTATACAATCATCGAAATTGCTACTACATTACTTTTTTGTCCTCCATTTATGAAGATCACAAAATGAAAATTGTGGAGATTATATGCCATATCTCGAAAGCCAATCAAACGATTCCCACGAAATTTTACATTACAACACATTAAAATAATTTGTACCAAACTGTAAAGCAATGTAAACTTACATGATTTAATTGGGTCAGACAACGATGTTGAAAATGGCACCTTCGTAAATCATTTCGCTTATTTTGACATATATATTAAACAATTTAACAAAATTCCACCAAACTTTGTATATTTACAGTATACGTTAGAAGCATCGTATATGGAGCCTCTTTTTCTGGCAATTTTGTACGATAGCATTAAATAATAAAATAAAGTTTCCTATGTAATTTTCCAAGGACCAAACAAACGGTATCCATCAAATTCTTCACACAAGTAGCGCTACGGTAGGCCATGTAAACTTACATGTTTTAAGTGACTCGATTACTTATTTTCAAAATAAACACCATGTAAATATTTTGGGTTAGTAAACCCTATAATTCGAAACGTTAGACTGATTAAATCCAAAGTTGATGCTCCGAATCCGACCTCCGTAATGCAATGGATTGCACGCTTGATGACACTAAGAGGTCTTCTGGGTTCAATTCCCAGTTAAGGCGTGTGTGTATTTTTAATTATTTCACTACTGTTGCATAAGTTTCTGATTTAATTTCTTAAGTTATTGCTATCAAAGAGAAGTCAAGTCCTTCTTACCAACTCAACTTTTAAACAAGTATTAAAAAATTTACTGCATCTGTGTTGAGGAAAGTAGGCTCATTAGTTATATCGGCAACTTCTTGTTTTAGTTGGCATATTGTTGCATTGCGTAAGTAAATACAAAAAATGTACTAACAATAGTGATGAACTATTACACTGAAAAATTCTCAATCGCTAAGTCTTGGCACAATGCATCAATGCGAATTTTCGTTAGGTTAAAAAAGTCTATATTCTTACCTAACTTATTAATTCATATCGAACAAGTTATCATTTTATTTTTCAATCGTTGTTAGTGAAATTTTTATTCTACCGTTAATTTTCTGCACGTCCGAGGTTGACGACGAGGAATATTTTAAATAAGGATAAATTTCGGTTGTAATTTGAATGTAAAATTACACATTTTCAGGTGTATAATTTTTTTCAATAAAAGATAAAAGCTAAATATAGTTTTGGTAAGCTTTACATTTTCAATATAGGCCTAAATACGTGTTGTTTCCAATGTTAAAATTAAATTTTTTTTATTTCAAGTAACAAAAAAAATCAATATAAAATTTATATAGCCTACAGATACACTGAAGAGCCAAAAAAATGGTACACCTGCCTAATATCGTGTAGCCCCCCCCCCTCCCGAGCACGCAGAAGGGCCCAAAACGACGTGGCATGGACTCGACAAATACCTGAAGGTATGCAGGAGGCAATTCACACCATAAATCCTGCAGGACAGTCCACAAATCCAATCTACGCCAAGTTGAGAAAGGGTTGCACGTCTGTCACGTTTAATGATTCTCGTCAGTCGTCGTCTGTCCCGTCCTTTCACGTTATTTTTCAGGCCGCAGCGATGTCGAAGATGTGATGTTTTACCGGATTGCCGATATTAACGGAATACTCGTGAAATGATCGTGCGCGAACATCCAAATGTTATCGCTACTTCGGAGATGCTATGTCCCATTTCTAGTGCGCCGACTATAACACCACATTCAAACTCACTTAAATCTTGATAACCTGTCATTGTAGCAGCAGTAACTTATCTAGCTGCCTACCGCATCGCGTTACTCTGATTGGTTCCATACCGCAGTTACTTGAATACGCCCGCCTATACAAGTTTTTTTGGCTCTTCAGTGTATGTGGCTAATTTCGAAGTAACACGCTTAATAGATTTTCCAAATTTATACCCTGGCATTTGAATGAACAGCCAAAAACTGTTATTTTCTGACTTATTTAACTGTGAGAAAGATATTTCTTTCAAAGATAAATAAACCAATGACTAGAAATGTTTTCTTCTTACTTGCAAAACTGGAAAAATCGAACACGAAATAAAAAAATTAATATTTTTCTCACAGTAGCTGAAATTCGGAAACTGCACGACATAGAAAACTATGTTTAATCTGTGTACGGCACGTGAGCCCGTAGGTATAGCTTTTGGGACTCTGCCTGGTAATCACAGTGTCCAAGTACGACTCGTCTGGGACGGGAAATTTTAGCCAACAATTTCAAAAAGTTCTTTCTGATACATGTGCTTATGTTACAAAGTTAAATATGTGCGTAGAAAAACAATAGTATACCCTATTGAATTTGTTTTACATAATGCAAGACTTTTTTTCGGACTGCTAGCAGGATTTGGCACACATGCATTGTGTTTGATTTCCTTTTTGGCAAATAAACACGCTCCAAATATATATGTGTATTTTTACAATAATAACTTGAAAAATATGTCTATTGTGTAGCAGAGTAGAGAAATGGAAATTTTGCTTGTTTAGATTGTCTTTTTCCGTTTTTTTTTGTGTAAAATCACTTGTAAATTTTAGGTTTTAAAATATGCATACTTCAATGGAGACACTTTGCAGCATTAATTTGTGCTAAACAATTATCTACTCAATGAGGTAGAAGCTAGTGAACCACCAGACAGCTAAGGCTAGAATGTGTACAGTAGAATAGAATCTCACTACATGTCATAAAACCAGCATAGTTATTTCAATGTACTCGACGATACTACCAACAAATCGAACGCCAGCTTGCAATAATTCAAGTTATTAAATGGCTTATATAGTAAATGGAAAATTCTGCAGCAGGATTCAAGCAGTTCATAAATTTGCCTTCCATTTTCAATATAATTTCTAATACCTGAAAATTTCCCAAATCAATTTGGAGACAAGCTGGAATTAATATTTATCTGTGTTCCTTTCGCGTTTGACACGCCATAGAAGGCTCGTGTGCCTATAGCAGGTCTGAAACAAAAGTAGTGACCAATCACAGACAACCAATAAAAATGTCATTGACAACCAACCAATGAGGTAACGACAGTGGCTTAAAAAAACGTACATCCCATTACGAAGTCTAGCCCAGAAGTCTTTGAACCAGGAAGTTATGTTGAGGTTTGTAATAATTGTATTTCCTTCTAAAAAAAAAACCTACTTGCTATAAAACTTTGTGTTAACCTTCTGCTTTAAAATGAAAGTTTCTTTGACAGGTAAACCATGAACTAGGCCCTGTACACACATCATTATAGGATAACGATGTTGCGTAACTTGTCCTGATTTTTGTTAAGTCACTCAAAGTATTTATTTGTTCATAGTTAGCACAACTGCATTAAAATATACACAGATTTTAGACAGTTTTTCCTTCACCGCTTATGTTCATTACATCCAGATATGAGTAGAATATATCGCCCCAACTATAGAAGCCTATGAACTATATAAAACATTATGATGAGACATGTGCACCGCGGGGGAGAGGCGGATTTTAACTCACTTTGGATATTGCATGTTGTAATATACGGCTAATATAGATGATCAGCAGCAGGTAGCAATTAGCTTGAACTGCAGAACAGTAATGCCGGAATTCGGTGCGTGCTGGTGCCACAAGAGTATTAAATCGGTTTTCATATAGTTACAAAACATTGATTTGTTAAAACCATATTAACATACTACCGTGTGTAATTGGCTGGATGCAAGACGAGCAAATTCATTTGAACACCTACTATTAACGTTGTTAACGTTCTCATGAGCTCGTTTTTCGTTCACGAAGTATAGTCCATTCACAGTTACTTCTAACTTTTCTGAAACTTTGCTAAAGTTCTACTTCCAGAACATTCCTCTACCTCATGCACAAAAAGCTTAACCCTGCCTAGAAAATGACACCAACGGGACAGCGCACCGCGTTCGTGTGCACTCAGTTTAATTATAGTTTGCATAAGAACGTCATCTTACTAGGCATCACCAACGCACTTACATGTTCCCTGCATTTATACATATTGATTATAAATGAAATAATATAGTTTGTAGACAAAGTATAATTAAAAGTTTGATTATAAAAAAAGTTATTATTATGTTAACAAAAGTTTAAAAAAGTTTGTTACATGTGAAGTAACCGCGAACAGACTATAATCATAAACCGATTATTACGTTGAACGGTGGTCGAGACGCAAGCACGGGACTTGGAACAGGTAGTCTGGAGTTGTCCGCAGCGATGTTACCCCGGCCCTTCACGGAGAGTGAATGACGCATGGCTTGAGGAAGGTTAGGGTGAGTTTGTCCCCTCCGCGCGCCCAACTCTGGCATCACGTGCCCTGAGTTGACCAGGCCCCGGCCTCGAAACTCTGCCCAGGCACGCCGTATTTCCAGGCCTGCGAGCTCACCACTAAGCTTGGTGGTCTCTATATACCACTTTTAACATCGAGGTCTTGAGAGCCGATGAGGGTGAAGCGAGGTGAGTATGAAGCAGTTCTGGAATGCAAGGGGGGTGGAAACGGGAGATTCCCGAGAAAGCCCGCAAGCCAGCGGCATCGTCCGGCACGATACCCACGCGCGAAAATCCAGGGGCCAGCCCGCCGGGAACAAAACACGGCCCGACTTGGTGGGAGACGAATAGTCCGCGGTCCCGACATGCAAAGACTTCAGGTTCATGTGGCCGGACCAGTTACCATTCGCGACTAACTTCTAGCTCGAGTTGGTGGCTTGTGGTTTCTTTTTTCTATTACCCCTCCTCGCAGCAGAAAGTGAGCACCGACCTGCAACCTTGCTTGCTGGAACGTCCCGTATTATTTTCAGGGTTGATTTTAGGCGGAGGACCTACTGCGTTCGAGTCTATAGAGACTATACGCNGGAACGTCCCGTATTATTTTCAGGGTTGATTTTAGGCGGAGGACCTACTGCGTTCGAGTCTATAGAGACTATACGCTTGCGATGAGTAATGAAAATTAGCCGGTACAGCCTCCGACAGTCTCTGGGGGCCTGGTGGAGGCTGCCAGTCGGCCGCGGCGTCAAGCACTGGACGGAATCGGGCTACAGAGGCAAGTTCTCTGTGGTTCGGAGTCCCTTCGTCTTTAGATGTCCTTAGCATGACCTTGCTAAGTTCGTTCTCTGCCGTGTAATTGGCGCAGTGGCGACGAGGCCGGGGCCCGGGCGGAAGCACGTAGTTGACGGCTTGGCGCTGCGCCCATATCGGCCGCGATGTGCCTCGGACCGCTCCACGCCGGTGACTGTATAGTTACGAGGAGGGGAGGCTCCCTACTCCTCTTCCTAGCGTCATTTTCTCTCGGGAGGCCGCGGAAGAGGCGCTCGGCGGCACGGCCAGAACGTCGCGGGCGAGCCAGCGGACCTGCTCAGGTCCACCTTCACTCGCCGCCTCGACTACCCCTCGCCACGCCGCTGGACGTCTTTGGCTGTCTGCACGCACGCAGGTAAGTCGCTCCTCCCCAACGACTTGTAACGACTAAAGATGAGGTAGACCGACCTCGCTGGCTGCGCACTACCAATATCCCTGTCCCAACTTTGAACTCTTTTTCTGCCTTCACGTCTAGCCAAAATGCCATGGTTTGAATTTCAGGTTAGAAAACGTATTTGTAAACAAATGCTTTGAGATGTATGTCTACTTTCGCTAGCCAATTTTTAATGCAGTTTGGTTAAATTGAAAGTGGTAAAAGTGAGTGAAGAGAATTGGGCGTCTCTTAACATCGAGGTCTTGAGAGCTGACAAATTAGTAGAAGTATTTTATTCATACAATAATAATTCTCATTTAAAAAATAATATATAAAAAAACACTTTCATCACTGTTGACCATGCGACTTTGACAATTGTGTTCCTTTGGAGTAGATANAAAATAATATATAAAAAAACACTTTCATCACTGTTGACCATGCGACTTTGACAATTGTGTTCCTTTGGAGTAGATAAATTTTGGCTACATGCGCAGAAGACGAACAACCGGCCTACTTCATATTTAATATTTGTATGCTGGTAACTATTATANTTCCTTTGGAGTAGATACATTTTGGCTACATGCGCAGAAGACGAACAACCGGCCTACTTCATATTTAATATTTGTAAGCTGGTAACTATTATAACAGCATCGGATAAAATTTTTTTATCGAAACTAATTAAAATATTTTTCCGGCGTTTGGATCTCTATTCTACCCAGGAAACGTGAAAAACATTATACCACGTGTGATTCACAACTGATGGAACAATTTTGAAACCAACCGTTGTAAAACCTCTGCTCCAACTGCAAAAGCTTTGAAGTGAACAATTTTATGCTCCCAGTATTATTAGCAGCGAATTCTATCTTATAAGCATTGTATAATATTATAGCAATCTTTAATACTGTGAAAATGAAGTAGATTTCTTTGTGCTTCGTGTAAATTAGAATGATACTACTTTAATAACGACACAGGTCTACTAATATTTATACAGTTTTTATTATGCAATTTGGTCGAAGTACTAGGTAATTACTAGTAATAATTAAGTCGTGATAGAGTTTGGCTTTTACGTGATTGTTATAGGGTAAAATAAAGTCACGGGACATATAGAAAGAAGAACATAACATTCTTCACATTGAGAAACTTACTTTACAAATGTAGTACCGCCTTTAGAAACATCAATACTGAAATTTCCAATGTTCCTGAAAACAGTTCTTGAATAGTATCTCCTCTTGTAATAAAGTGCGGTGCGCATTATGNGTTCTTGAATAGTATCTCCTCTTGTAATAAAGTGCGGTGCGCATTATGAATGTGAACCACTGATTCAGTTCACAAGCACGTCAAAAACCGTCCAGTCCTACACTGGAACTGCGCGAATTGCGGCAGCGCTCGGTAACTTTAGGCGCTTGCCGCGCGACGGGGGTTCTTATCTCCAAACCACACCCGTCGAACTGATAAGGACTTCCGGTGCGTCACAGATCTCAAGGCCAAACCGTTTTCCACATGGTAAAGAGAACATTGGCGGGAACTACGTATGAGTAATTAAATAAGTGTAATATAAGTTTTATTTAGATACTATATACAATTTGTACGTGACCAATAAAGTTGCCACCTTTTTTTCAAGCAAATAGAGTACATTTCCTTTCTAAGGTAAAAAAAAAAGTACAACATCTTAAAATAGAGTATTATTTATTTAACCTACTATTTTTTTTCCATATATATTTTTTGTTGCTTCTGGCAACATCTAACAAATATTTATTTTCAAAGAACGTTTTTACGGCGTCTTTACAATCTATGATCATATTTAAATATATAAATAATTCATTTTTCCCACAGGCTTTTGTACTTTTGCCTTCGTTTTGTTTGCTTTGTATGATCCGATTCCAGTAATCGTTTTTTAGGTGTACTTAGAGATATACAGTTATCTGCATCCATAACTGAAGAATTATCACACACAATTTATACGTACAACACTACACACCAAGCAAAAACGGAAAACAATAATTTGAACTTCGAAATTTTCCAAAACCAACAGCAACACAAGTTACACACACAAGTGGACAAGTTGACATGATAATGTTATTTGACATTGACATTTTAGGTTACGTTCAAAAGCGACAGTGCTGCTTTGCATTTAATTTTATCGACGCGATGCGTTCTGTTCCACGCAATATTCGCTTTACCTTTTTATTTTTTTTCGTAAACAATTAAATAAAACCTTCAAACGTCGAAATAGGTAAAATAAAGTATTTTCACGTACTTTATTGTCCTCATAAAATATAAAGTACGTTTAACCGAAATAGAGTACAATACTTTATNTAAAGTATTTTCACGTACTTTATTGTCCTCATAAAATATAAAGTACGTTTAACCGAAATAGAGTACAATACTTTATAATAAAGTACGGGTGGCAACCCTAGTGACCAAGTACATGAATATCACCAGTAGTACCAACTAATTTTCTGAACAACCAGATTTCATCACCAAGTTCCAGTTGAACTTTTTTTTACGAGAATGCATAACAGGAGCTTGAGCTACAGACACAATAGCAGTTTGATTTAAAACAGTTTCATGCATTGCAAATTTCTTCCAACATATTATATCTCGTACATCAATTTGGTTTAGGAAATTAACAGCAACACAAGGACTATTATTAGGTCTTCTAAACGAACACATTTACCGCGCGAAGTTTTAAAGTAACCTTTTACCACCTACAAAAGAAACACATAAACGCCAAAAATAAGTATTTCGTACTCTTAACCATTTATACTTAAACTTCNTTTACCACCTACAAAAGAAACACATAAACGCCAAAAATAAGTATTTCGTACTCTTAACCATTTATACTTAAACTTCCGGAAAAGAAAAACTTACACTTTGACGACAGGTTATTATCCGAGACAAAAATAATGTCACGTTTAAATTCTGAAGTAAGCTAATAAAGCTGGTTTTCNTTGACGACAGGTTATTATCCGAGACAAAAATAATGTCACGTTTAAATTCTGAAGTAAGCTAATAAAGCTGGTTTTCTTCGTGAACTCAAGGTCAATCGTGTATTACATTCGTGCGCAAAGCTCGACCTAGTCACTTATAATTTACTCACAAAAAACACATTCGCAGGTGGGCCATCTACAAAAGCATGTAACAAATAGAGCAGTGGAACTATATAAAAGTTTTTCGCGCATGTTGTTAACTTGAATTTATATCGGTGGCTCCGTTATTTTAATGCGGCTACATAATCTTACTCGGAACAGACGCTGTTTCGCCTCTCTTTAATTAAAATAATTTGGATTGACACGAAGAAATTCTAAGAGAGACATGTTTGATATCATTACGTTGGGCCTAATTCACAATTCCTAAAGTGTGGTTTACAGGCTTTCGTGGACATTGCCGCTACTGCTCTGCCCTTATCACCGGATGTACTTCCGGCCGGGCTGATAGGCTTATCAGATAACTTCCGNACATTGCCGCTACTGCTCTGCCCTTATCACCGGATGTACTTCCGGCCGGGCTGATAGGCTTATCAGATAACTTCCGGTGACGTTACAGTTCTCAAGGTCAAAGCCATTTTCTGTATGTGTTAGAGGTATCATTTATGAGGAATAAATTAAAATAAGGAAATCATTAAAACATTTTATTTATACGATATATACAACTTGTACGTGACCCAATACATGAATATCGCCAGTAGTACCAACAAGTTCACGAAACAACCATACTTCACCACCCAATTCCAATTTAATATTTTTACGTGAAAAAAAAAACAGGATCTTGAGCAATAGAAATAACTACAGTCTGATTTATAACAGTTTCATGGATAGCAAAAGTCTTCCAACACATTATATCTCTCGTACATACATCAATTTTGTGTATGTATGCAACAGCAGCACCTGGGTTATTGTGGGCACGACGAAAGAAACACTATTCCAAAAGTCCACTACCAGGATTACTTGTCATACTCTGTATACCAAATCTGTACAATATAGCGTATAAGCCAGGAAAAGCCTCGAATCTACGCTTTGCTGTTTGCAAGCAATCCTTAATCATCACTCCGCCATTAAGTCGACAGAAATTGGCCAAAAATTAACCAGTTAATAAGCCAAGGGAGGCGATTTACCACAGCAGTCTCATTATTTGTCGCAAACAATATTATACGATATTTTAGCAACAACTTAGCATGAATAATACTATTAATTTTTCACTGTTTTGTCCACCTATCCATGGGGATTTGACATAATATACCTGTGACGGTAGCTTATAGTTAAGGGACCCATATATAAGTGGCCAATAAATATTATGCTTATCTTTGAATATTATTCTTATTCTTTGCCTTCTTGGAATATGCCGCTCCCGTGTACATAGAAGCTTAGAATCATGGCGTATACGTGGCCCCATAACAACTCACAATTCGCAGTATATGTCATGACGAGCCAGATACACTATAGTTCCTATTCCATGCCAAAATAAGTATCCTTACACCACAGATCCACTCCCAAAACTTGTACAGCACTCGCATTGAAAGCCACATATGCACAAGCCCATCGGCACGCTGTAGTTTAAACCTTGATTCATCCGAACAGCGTACTCTCTTTCAAGCCTTGATGGTCCAGTGAGATTGCTTGCCCACCTAAGCAAGATAATCTCAATGGCGTCGCGTCGTTCAGAGTTGA
Organism: Clitarchus hookeri; assembly: GCA_002778355.1. Taxonomy (NCBI): domain Eukaryota; kingdom Metazoa; phylum Arthropoda; class Insecta; order Phasmatodea; family Phasmatidae; genus Clitarchus; species Clitarchus hookeri. The sequence continues at coordinate 242,828 of NQII01003382.1, read as the reverse complement.
TGAAGAGTGGGTCATCATGTGCGCCAACGCGTATCACACCGTTGATTTGGACATATATGTTGAGCCTNCAGAGTTGATGAAGAGTGGGTCATCATGTGCGCCAACGCGTATCACACCGTTGATTTGGACATATATGTTGAGCCTTCAGAGTTGTATAGGTCCCGTAAGTTGCAGGCGCTGATGCGGCGTGCAGTTTTCACCAACTGTTTTACTCGACGTTCACCCCGCTGTGCCACATTCGTCTTACATCCTTGCAGTTCTTCTAGGTGTTCGTTGGCACATTTTCTTGCCACCTTTACTACACTAGAACAGACTCACCCAACCAGTGTCGCTGTATGGATTATTGATGCCCCCGATGCTTGGGCATCTACTATTGTTCCCTTTTTTAAGGCAATAAAGTCCTCGCCACGTCAAAATTCCACTTGCGCTGTGTGACTGGTGCCTTGTGTTTATGCTCACAGTTTTGTGTGCAGTCGAGGTCACTTGATAAGGTCATCTGACCGAGCTGTCTATTGAATTTTGTAGGGATGGTCGTAATACAGTGAGCAATCAGTGTACTTACTTTTGTCTGAACCATAGAGGAAAAATTGAATAGAGTGTGTATGCGAGCTGCACATTTGCCACGCTGTGTTACAACATTGGTCTGCCTTTCTGCTAATAGCACAATCAAAAACATGGATAGGATTTTATACTGTTTATGCAAGTCCTTTTAGATATTTGTACACTTCCTCTAACGTAGTTTGTCAAAATATTTTATTCATATAAAAGGGTAGGTTTGTTAAAAATCGAAACGCAACTTGAGCAGGTCTTCTTTTGTTACGACACATTCGTTTAGCACAGTGTAATGCGCCGCAGTGTAACTGTGGCTTAACAAATGTCTCGACAGAATTTTTTTTATTCACATAGTTGGCAAAAATATTTGTATACTTAAACATTACTTGAATTATCTATACCAATTTCCCCCCTCTCCAACGGCACTCTTCACTTATTGTGGTTAATGATATTTTTCGTTACATGCTCCCTTGACGTGGTAGCAGAGAGGACTTTCCCACCCGTATAAATACAGGAGTTTCATGTTTTCAGGATGCTAATAGATTTCGGGCTTTGTTAATTTTCTGTGTCTAAGTCATTTTGAACGAGCTACCAAACATTCTCTGCAAAGCAAAATAAAATAATATCAATGTTGATGGGCACAACGAAATTAGTAAAAGAAATCAGACTATATTTGCGGGAAAGATGCACATGTATAGTAAGATGTAGTGTTTAGGGAAGTCGGGGACAAGGGCGTGTGGGCACGGAGTGTCGGAACTGTTGATGCTCTGTCATTCTGGTCCCCCGGTGGCCATTTCCACCCAAATTTCTTTTTTTTTCCCCCTCAAGATTGACCATTTTTCTCCCAAAAAAGTACCAATTCCCCTAGTTGCAAAAACGATCCCCCGAAAGGCACTTTCCGATCCATCGGAAGGATATGGGGTGATCGTTTTCGAGGGCTGAGCAGTGGTGGCCATATTGGTTTTATAGCCATAGGGTATGCCAAAACGATACACAAGGTACAGAGTCAGACCTGACAATCAGCTATCTTGGTTCTGTCAGCTTTCTTGTTCGCAATATTGGATCCAGGTGACCTTGACCCCATGATGTTAAATAATCTTGAACCCAACAAATTCCAGAAAAATTCCCAAATTTTATTAAAAATATTTATAAAAAATGTTTTAAAAATTTTATAAAAATGTATGTAAANATCATACAAATTTTATTTAAAAAACTTCTACTTCCACAGGTCTCCTTTCTCAGCTCCATGTCAAGCAAAGGAGGACCCTCCTCGAATCAATCACATTGTCTTAGCATCCCCCTCCCCTTCCAATGTTTCTCATTGGATAATTAGGCGGCAAGCCACCACCAATACTCATTCCATCTTATGTAGCCATCTTGGATTTTTTCGTTTGTCATTTGTTTATACATTTCTGGAAGCCGCCATACTCGATTTCGTGTTTTCATTTTCAACACCTATGTAGCCCTATTTTCTCGTTTTACCCACCAGGCGAGCTGGCGATTTAGCCACAAGGTGACAGCCATATTTGTTTATGATTTTAAAGTATAAATTGTGCTGCTGGCACCCTCCATATTGGATTATAATTTAAATGTTTACATAGTGCTAATTTCTCGATTATGCAGCATGCTATTGGCCTGTACCGAATGTTGACGTTGACAATTCCGGCTAGGTACTTGCATTGTAATTTTTGATTAATTTTTTGGATTTATTTTTAAATGCAATTAATATTTATAATTATTTTTATACAAAGCAGAAGTATTTTAAAACAAATAAATTATTTTTTTAACTAATTTTATTTGGTAATGTACAAAAAAAAATCTTTATNGCAGAAGTATTTTAAAACAAATAAATTATTTTTTTAACTAATTTTATTTGGTAATGTACAAAAAAAAATCTTTATTAATGGAAATCTTCCATGTTCCACCGCTCAATGTCCTCGACCCAGGAATGTAGTGGGCTGGGAAACCCCACCACTTGACATAAAATTGTCCATTATTCCAGTTCAGCATCTTCTCGAACCTTGAATCTACCGATGCTCGAAGATTAATAAACAGTTCTAGTTTGTGAAAAGTTATACTTATATATTCTCAGCTGCGCTCACGACAGTATTTTTATGGTCTCATTTAGGCAATTGTACGATACAAGCCGGCCGTGAAGTATCAGGCAGAATACGTACATGTATGAAGGTATATTNGAAAGATGCACATGTATAGTAAGATGTAGTGTTTAGGGAAGTCGGGGACAAGGGCGTGTGGGCACGGAGTGTCGGACCTGTTGATGCTCTGTCATTCTGGTCCCCCGGTGGCCATTTCCCCCCAAATTTATTTTTTTTCCCCTCAAGATTGACCATTTTTCTCCCAAAAAAGTACCAATTCCCCCAGTTGCAAAAACGATCCCCCGAAAGGCACTTTCCGATCCATAGGAAGGATATGGGGTGATCGTTTTCGAGGGCTGAGCAGTGGTGGCCATATTGGTTTTATAGCCATAGGGTATGCTAAAACGATACACAAGGTCCAGAGTCAGACNGGTATGCCAAAACGATACACAAGGTACAGAGTCAGACCTGACAATCAGCTATCTTGGTTCTGTCAGCTTTCTTGTTCGCAATATTGGATCCAGGTGACCTTGACCCCATGATGTTGAATAATCTTGAACCCAACAAATTCCAGAAAAATTCCCAAATTTTATTAAAAATATTTATAAAAAATGTATGTAAAATTTTTTAAAATAATAATCATACAAATTTTATTTAAAAAACTTCTACTTCCACAGGTCTCCTTTCTCAGCTCCATGTCAAGCAAAGGAGGACCCTCCTCGAATCAATCACATTGTCTTAGCATCCCCCTCCCCTTCCAATGTTTCTCATTGGATAATTAGGCGGCAAGCCACCACCAATACTCATTCCATCTTATGTGGCCATCTTGGATTTTTTCGTTTGTCATTTGTTTATACATTTCTGGAAGCCGCCATACTCGATTTCGTGTTTTCATTTTCAACACCTATGTAGCCCTATTTTCTCGTTTTACCCACCAGGCAAGCTGGCGATTTAGCCACAAGGTGACAGCCATATTTGTTTATGATTTTAAAGTATAAATTGTGCTGCTGGCACCCTCCATATTGGATTATATTTTCAATGTTTACATAGTGCTAATTTCTCGATTATGCAGCATGCTATTGGCCTGTACCGAATGTTGACGTTGACAATTCCGGCTAGGTACTTGCATTGTCATTTTCAATTAATTTTTTGGATTTATTTTTAAATGCAATTAATATTTATAATTATTTTTATACAATGCAGAAGTATTTTAAAACAAATAAATTATTTTTTTAACTAATTTTATTTGGTAATGTACAAAAAAAAATCTTTATTGGTGGAAATCTTCCATGTTCACCGCTCAATGTCCTCGACCCAGGAATGTAGTGGGCTGGGAAACCCCACCACTTGACATAAAATTGCCCATTATTCCAGTTCAGCATCTTCTCGAACCTTGAATCTACCGATGCTCGAAGATTAACAAACAGTTCTAGTGTGTGAAAAGTTATACTTATATATTCTCAGCTGCGCTCACGACAGTATTTTTATGGTCTCATTTAGGCAATTGTACGATACAAGCCGGCCGTGAAGTATCAGGCAGAATACGTACATGTATGAAGGTATATTTCCATGTGTCGTGAATTAGGTATATTTCCATGTGTCGTGAATTCGATCCTGCAGTCAATTACATTGGAGGTAACATGCTCGTCCTGTTCACTCACATCAAATATCATGAGCGGGGCCAAACTCTTGAAAATATAAGGGCTCAATATCGTGGATTGGGTGTGCCCATAATATACATTTTGGAATTGAGCGTACATCTGATATGCCAGCAGGTACTCCCCATTTTCAAAGTTAATGTTCATGATCATGTCAACGTATGGATTCAAAAATATTTTCACATTTTCTGTTTGACATGTGTCAAACTGGAACAACTCACTTTCACATTGTGCTGTCTTCCGGCCTGTAGCCCAACGATGATGTACCTTGGTTTCTCAGAAGCAAACCTGGAGTTCACAATCCAATTGATGTGCAATCTGGGGTATGTCTCGAGACTCCATGACATGAAAACCAAGTCGATGTTTTTGCCATCTTCCACATTCTCTAGCATCTTTATACATTCAGAAGTATTCAACTGCGCATGAGGCAGCATCCATTCGATAGACTGTATTTTAAATTCCACTGTCTCCAGGTTTTCTCCCATACCCAAAATGGTGTCTACATGCGTATTGTCTTCGATTAGTACCAGTTCCAGCTTCGAATTAAAGATGATTCGTTGGTAGTATTCGGCAAACCCAATAGCATGGAAAGGTGGATTCACACTTCGAACTTGCCTCCAGGGTATATAGGAACTCTGTNCTTCCACATTCTCTAGCATCTTTATACATTCAGAAGTATTCAACTGCGCATGAGGCAGCATCCATTCGATAGACTGCATTTTAAATTCCACTGTCTCCAGGTTTTCTCCCATACCCAAAATGGTGTCTACATGCGTATTGTCTTCGATTAGTACCAGTTCCAGCTTCGAATTAAAGATGATTCGTTGGTACTATTCGGCAAACCCAATAGCATGGAAAGGTGGATTCACACTTCGAACTTGCCTCCAGGGTATATAGGAACTCTGTGGTCATCTTCGATTCCCCAGCCTAGCATCTTGGCCACAGACAGCTCATTCGGCATGAGCGAAAGGTATTTTTTGATCGTCGAGGTTATGCGTACATCTTGCGACTTGTCCACCTCGACACTATTGAAAAAATACATAATGCGATCGATCTTCTGAAATATTTCATTGCTCGTTATTTTCGTTGATGCTAGGTTGATTTCATTTTATTTCATCAGAGTCCCTCTAATTGGCAGGAAATACTTGCAAGGAAGAGAGCAGATATCTTGGTGTTGGACCACTATGTGAACTTCCGATGGTAGTGTGTATGGCCCTATCAGGAAAGGTTGGTACGCATGAAGTTCCACCTTCATTATGCTGTCTTAAAAAATGACTGGCTCTTCGAAGTTTAGGTAATTTTCCATGACGTTTGGCTTTGAAACCGAGACTGCGGAATAAAATCTTGCCAGCACGTGTTAACTCATTGGAGACCTGAAGCATACTGATTGCAGGTTTTGCACAACACTTTATTTTATTGCTTCTGGTCGTCGTAAATCTTATTCCCATCTTCTCAAATGTAGGCGTAGGGCAAATTTTCCCCTTCGAAAGATCACCAACTCTCTGTGCTGGTTAACTACTCTCACGACCACCTAGTGCGCTCTCTTCGCGACGACCGGAATGTAAATGATGTTTTGCAGTGCTACGACCAGTTTAAAACCTGGAGGGACCATAGGCGAAAATTCGTGTAGAGTATTGAACGGCNTTTTGCACAACACTTTATTTTATTGCTTCTGGTCGTCGTAAATCTTATTCCCATCTTCTCAAATGTAGGCGTAGGGTAAATTTTCCCCTTCGAAAGATCACCAACTCTCAGTGCTGGTTAACTACTCTCACGACCACCTAGTGCGCTCTCTTCGCGACGACCGGAATGTAAATTATGTTTTGCAGTGCTACGACCAGTTTAAAACCTGGAGGGACCATAGGCGAAAATTCGTGTAGAGTATTGAACGGCNGATGTTTTGCAGTGCTACGACCAGTTTAAAACCTGGAGGGACCATAGGCGAAAATTCGTGTAGAGTATTGAACGGCCTGCCAATGAGGCACGTGCCACTCGCTAAATTGTAGTTTATTCGTATCACATTGACCAGCAATATGTTTACAGACTGCGACGACTAGTGTGTTTTGCCACCTTCGTATATGCATGGCTCGAACCCGAGCATCGGTTCGATAGTATCCGGTTTCGTAAAGTTGATATCTTTGCTGCATCTGATAACACTTTTCAGAGTATTGGGATTTCCACATAGTTGAAATTCAGTGTCGGGGGACAGCGAATCTTCAATGTACCTTGAAATGTCGTCTATTTCATAACAGCCCATGGGCAGCGAAACCTTAAGATGAAACATTACCACTTTACGAGGTACAGCTTGCAGTTCTTTTCAACGATGTTCGGTATCACACTGTAAGTGTGAAATTCGACAAGTCCTATGCACAATTTCCCCTCCAGGTCGAGCGGCGGAAAATGTACCGCACACAGCCCGGAGATACAATCCGTCAAGGTAAGCATTATCGACATGACTGATAGTTTCCTTACTACGTATAGCCATTTTATACAATTACTTGTACGAGCGAACCAGGAAGCGAATACACAAATGTCCACAGTTCCACATGTNCGTATAGCCATTTTATACAATTACTTGTACGAGCGAACCAGGAAGCGAATACACAAATGTCCACAGTTCCACATGTTAGGTATCTACTCCATTTAAAGGTTGTATGTTAGCTTCGTTCCTTTCAGGTAACATCGTAGTTCGGGTGGAGGACGCAAATTCCAAAATCTGTCATAATAATCTGCATNAGCTTCGTTCCTTTCAGGTAACATCGTAGTTCGGGTGGAGGACGCAAATTCCAAAATCTGTCATAATAATCTGCATATTTACCCTTTTTTACGTAAGCCACCCAGTGTTTACCGGTCCCGGCTATCATGTCCAGATTAATTATTGCACATCCATCTCTCTTGGGTTTTGGGGGCAAAAAATCTCTCATAAACACTCCCCTAAAATGCGGTATTTCCAAGCTGCATGCAAACAGTTCCATATGCTTGTTTGTAAGCGGTCGTTTAGATAGAGATTCCATTAATACCTCACCCTGCTGTGTCGATTTTGCACACTTTCGCCTACTACTGGGTAAAGGCCATGGCAATGTTTTTACCCATGGCGTTAGCTTCCATATTTACCTTGTGTCTTTATGCCTTGGACAACTGCTTTCGTTCGTTTGATGCTGTGTTGATGGCTCGGACGATACCACTTGTGGCTCCAATTAGGCTCTTGAGGGCAAGCAAAAGGAATGGAAAAAATCTGCCGGTAGATGTTTTCTTGGCCTTGCATGCATTTCTTCCCTTTGTAACTGCTTTTCGTTTCACTTGTGCCTTTCTCTTGCTCTCTGTACCTGTTCCAATATTGACCTGTGCCTTTCTCTTGCTCTTATTTCCCATTCCCATATTCACCTTAGCATTCATCGCGTTGGATACGCTCCAGGTGGCTATTTTTTCTTCTAGCCTGGCATCTGATGATTTTCTTATTTCGTTGGCCTTCTATGCAATTATCTTGTCTGCCTCGTCACGGATTTCCAGATCCTTGCTTAGGGAGTATGCGATACCGCGCTTCTTGCATGCCTCGTCGAGTGCATTGATGCCTGTGTCGCCGCATAACAGCCTTATAGCTAGCTTGGTTCCAGACGCGCAGAACCTGTATCCGGGAATGTGTATTTCAAACGGTAGATTATTGATCAGAGTATCGACGATCCCTTTTCCAGCTACAGTGATACCTCTTCGAGACATCGTGGTGAACTGAGTGAGAAAAGTATAAATGCGCTCCTTTGATACATTTTCGTTTCAGTATCATTCTAGACTTGGAACATTACGGATGGAAGTAAAATGCTAATGATGCATCTGCTTATCGCTTCTGCGGTAAAGCATTTACAGCTCTGCGCAGCGTGCGTCGACACGAATTAACGACCTGTAGAGTGAAAATTTCAAGTACCCCATTTCAGTGAAAACTCTGCAAGAGTAATTTTACTCGGAGTGATATTTTCAAGAGACATTCTAAATCTTGTAGCACTGGTTATCTGCAACTGCAATCAGCACCGCAGTTAGCACCACACACACTACAGTTAGCACTGCACACACTGCAGTTAGCACCACATGCACTGAAGTTAGTACCGCAGTTATAAACTGCAGTAAGCACAGACGCACCACTGCATGCACTGCAGTTAGCACCGTATGCACCGCAGTTAGCACCACAGTTAGTACATCGTGCACTGTAGGCACCACAGTTAGCGCAACAGTTAGCATCACACACACCACAGTTAGCACCACACATACCACAATATAATAGTGGTAACATATGTATTATTAGGTAAAATGTTAATCTACACATATGTATTTATGCTGAAGATGAAGATATCTCCCAGAAAACACGATGTGGAAGCTTATTTCCGAATACAGTGAGGGGCATTATCTCAGGATCACCAAGTTGCGGGGAAACATGCGTCCTACTTAGCCTGCTAAAAAAAGAGAATGGCCTTCGGTTCGAGAACGTATAACTATATTCAAAATAACTCCAGCAACCGAAATACCAACGACTGGCACAAGTCCTGCAGGCCGTGGATGTCGTGGGTTATTTCCCTTGCACTGATAACGAAGCCATCATGCCTTCTAGCGAAGCATTCACAAACGCGATATTTGTCTTCGATGACATTGTCTGCGAGAAACTAAAGTGCATCCAGGAGTACTTGAGCATGGGATGGCACGTGAACGTGGAATGAGTGTACCTCAGCCAGACTTATTCGCGCATACCCAAACAGCTGCTCCATGACTATGCAAATATGTTGGTGCTGTTCTGCATGGATGACACTAATTTACAGTATATTTACGACTATCACGTCAATACAGACATTACACTATCAGATATCAAGGGTCTGTGTGCCTTGTGCTGGAAAGAGAAACACAGATTTTTAACGATCGTTNACACTATCAGATATCAAGGGTCTGTGTGCCTTGTGCTGGAAAGAGAAACACAGATTTTTAACGATCGTTAAGAGCTGGCCCCTATATAATGGGGGACACCGACGAGGACTCAATCATTTCATCGCCGACCATCAATAATGAGTTGCAGCATATCGAAATTCGCGCAAAGTAGCTTCAAACTGCGTCTTCCCATAGACGAAGATGGAGGTTGTCTTGTACCAAGAAACGATGGAACTTCTGATGATGTTAGAAGAATAATTCGAAATGTTAACGAACCATAACGATCCGAGATCCGAGGACGCTGCTACTAAACATTTTGTCCTCGAAACTGGTAGTGGCATCATCTGGGAATTGCGCAGTATGTTGAAAGAATAAAACACTTTCTTTCAGAACTATCGGACCGAACTCGGGGAAAAGATGGTGCATGTGAAGACGGAGATCGTTGGCGATATGGTGCCCATGGACGAGCATGTATCGAGTGTTCAAAGGCAAATTATCGACAGATTGAAGGTGTCATCTGCGTAAATTGAAGACAATCTGAAAAACTTGGAAGGATATAGGACATGTACATTTACTACCTCGATTTCCCACCTCGACGCGAAAAAATATATTCTAAACTACAGCAGAGATATACTGGATATGCGCAGAAAACGCCTGGGCAAGATCGAAAGTATTTTTGCGTAGACCCAAAACTATATCTATAAAAGAGAGCAGCAGTTACAGTTTTTATTCAGTGTAATGTCGGAGATTGCCAGCGACCTGCATCTGACGACACAGTCTGTTCACTCGAAGCTATTTGCTCGCCAAATTAGCCAAAATTTCACGCGACCTTATAAATGAAGAAATTCTTGAGAACATTACTCGTTGTCGCGATGTACTCAGGAAGATCGATGGAGCACCCGTAGCTGTGAAGACCGAAATCGACGATAGTGCTGAGCCTATGAAGAAGCGAAAAAATGATGATTTACAGACAGATCGGGACGATGGATTAGATGCGGACTTGCCACACAAGAAAAAATTACGAAAGAGTCTTCAAACCCAATGCTCTGGCTTGTCGCTACCTACGATCNTGCGGACTTGCCACACAAGAAAAAATTACGAAAGAGTCTTCAAACCCAATGCTCTGGCTTGTCGCTACCTACGATCTTACACATCTCGTAATAATGATACGACATATGGTATATACAGTCATAATGATAAATGGTTCCTCAGTGCTGATGAAATAGAGTTTTTACCAGGTGGGATCATCTGAGTTGGCGTTTACNTCATAATGATAAATGGTTCCTCAGTGCTGATGAAATAGAGTTTTTACCAGGTGGGATCATCTGAGTTGGCGTTTACAAGACACGTGGAAGCCCTGGGCTTTACGAACTTCTATCGTTTCGCCTCCGACAATGAGAAATTTGCCAAAGTGATCACGTGGCAACAGTGCACGTCGACAATGTTTCGAAAATAAATTTCTTTTGACTTGGACATGGTTTACTAAGCAATTTTAAACTCAAACTTAGAATACCCAATTAAAACTCTGCCTGTAGACCAAGAACACTTTCGGTTAAATCGATAGAGAACTATGTAAAATATTTACAGTTATTAACGTCGTATTTAAAGTGTAAACTTTCAAGCTTTTGAGTAAGTTTCTTATGAAGCCACCTTTTTTGTGTTGTGCAAAATACTCATAAATGGGTTTGATTGTAACAATGTAACTGATTCTCAACAACGATACTAATCATAAAGTACAAGTAAAGGTAAAATTTTGCACGAGGTGGAAGGATCCACAGTGTTCAGAAAAAAACTGTGCCTTCATATTTGTTATACGATCAGTGAGCAAAATGTTATAATAAATGCGTATCACCCACTGGCAATTCCAAGCTTCTTCAGCAGGAGTCGTTGGGCCGTTCATTGTATAGTTTGAAACAGTGTGCGACTTCAGCTAATACACTCTAAATTTGCCTTAATCTTGAAGTTTTCAGTTTCTACTTATTAACAACCACAGCTTTCAAACCACAATATTGCAATAAGATATTCACGGTTAATTGAAGAATTTTGAAAACAACTTCTGAAACATCTCACTGCTCCTACATGCATACATTTAACGGACATGTCGGCTGGCATGAGCCTAGTACAGTTGATAATGATGGAGGGAAACTAGTTCAATGTTCTAAAGTTTAATTTAAAGAATTAGNTGGCATGAGCCTAGTACAGTTGATAATGATGGAGGGAAACTAGTTCAATGTTCTAAAGTTTAATTTAAAGAATTAGGTAAATATACTCAGTCGAATCACATTACTATGACTGCCAGCTAGAAGTGCCATCTACAGCGCGTAGCCCATGACGTATAACCGGTGACGTGAACTGGTGAAGTGGGTGTATAATACGACCGACAGAAAGGCTGTACACATTGTTCTTCCTGCTATCATGGGTAAGGGAAGCGATTTAACCGATTTACAAAAGGAATGAGCAACGGCTTTCGGGCCAAAGCGGGCAGAATTTCGGAAACACCGAGGTTTGTAAACTGTTCACTTGCCTCTGTGGTAATGGTGTATAGTGAGTGGACGAATGGTACCATTGGGAATAACCGCCGTGGAAACTGCGGAGCTCCACACACCATTGATATCCAAGGTGAACGTCGACTACGACGATACGTGAAGGTCAACCAACAGGCTANTGCGGAGCTCCACACACCATTGATATCCAAGGTGAACGTCGACTACGACGATACGTGAAGGTCAACCAACAGGCTACAGTGGAACAGTTTGCCATTCAAATGAATCAGGGGGAATCCAGACATATGTCTACCACAACAGTTCAGCGAACCCCTTTTGCGAATGGGGATCCGGAGTAGATGCTAACACAGCTGCATCGACGAAAAGGAGTGGGACTTGCTCGACAGTATGGTAACTGTACAGCTGCTTATTGGCGATGGGTATTCTCCGCCGAGTCATAGTTTCAGTTGCATAGAACGGATGGACGTCAGCATGTCCGCCAATAAACGTCGGAGAACCTACACCCTGCTTCCATTGCTGGACGAACACAAGGCTGCAGGGGCAGTGTTACGGTATGGGAAATGTTCTCGTGGTATTCTCTAGGTCCCATCATCCANGACGAACACAAGGCTGCAGGGGCAGTGTTACGGTATGGGAAATGTTCTCGTGGTATTCTCTAGGTCCCATCATCCACGTGGAAGGCACTGTTGATCGATGTATTTATGAATCCATCCTCAGCGATCACGTTCACCCGTACGTGATGATTGTCTTTCCTCAGGAGGATGGCATCTTCCAGCATGATAATGTGCCTTGCCACACGACTAGAAGTGTCTGCACCTGGCTAGAAGGGCACGATAAGGACTCCAAAGTTCTCCCTGGCCCCCAAACAGCCCCGATCTCAATCCAATTGAAGACTACCTCCACCGTCGCGTTCGCCGTCTATCTCCTCTGCCACGCGCCCTTCAACAGTTGTGGGACTTACTGTAGACAGCATGGTTCCAGATACCCTGGGGACTTATCAGCACCTGTCTGAGTCACTGCCAGCTCGTCTAGCTGCTGTCCGTGCTGCGAAGGGTCGTTACTCTGGATACTAGCAGGTGGTCATAATAATGTGATTCGACTGCGTATATGTATATTGAAATGATTTATTTAGCATACTGTTTTTAATGCCCAGGTTTATAATTTTATGAATGAGTGAATTTTGTAAAATATGTTATAGCGATCATAGGCCCTGAAGACCATGCGCCAGCTTGTCAAGTTGCCTCCATCTCGGCCGGTCAAATGGTCTAATGTTAAAATATTTACTTTTATAAAAATGCCACAGTTTCACTTGACCATCACATTAATAAAAAGAGCCGGTCCGTTAATTTCATTTATCATAAAAGATTACACAATGTACATACAAGTATATCTTAAGCTGGCCTTTCAAAAGTTCTCAGTTTTCTATGGACAGCCTATATTGCTGGTTTTTAATTTGATGCTTATTGAGTTGTAGGGGATCAAACGCAACAACAAGCAATCTTCGATTGTTGTATATATGTAGAAATATATCAATTTTTTTACTAACGTTTCGATTCCCGGCAGGGTCACCCGAATTATTGCATATGGGAAACGTGGTGGACGTTTCTGCTGTCCGGAGAGTTTTTCTCGGGCACATCCCGTTTTCCCTGCCCTTGCATTCCGTGGTTTTATGTTTTCCTCATATAACCCTCGCTGGCGCTGACAAAACACTACTCAACTCTTTCGCCATTTTATTGATTGTTGTCACTAGGGCGACATGCTTCTCATATGGAGGGGATTCGCTGGGAAAGGAAACCTTAGAAAACAACAAATTACTTATATAACTAATAAACCTACGTGGGTACAAATAAATTTTTATTGAAATTATTAAAAGCTTAGCTGGTAAGTAGGCCTTGACATCTCATTGAAAGTATTGTAATTTGTAAGAGAAGAGAAACATGTGCAACAGTAGTGAGACAATTACAAATACACACGTGCCATACCCGGAAATCGAACCCAGGAAATTTCTTCGTACCATAAGCTAAATGCACGTACACATTTACAGAAAACTACTGTCGGTGTACATAAGTAGTAGGTTATGTAAAAAATGATGGTTGCTACCCAGGTGTAACTAGAAGCATTGGAGGCGAGTGCGACTCCTTACTGCGTGTGTGTACGTGGTATCGCATTTACTGGTACTCTTCACGTACTTTCATAGGTCTAAGTAAATTTTGTCCCATTCTCTTCGCATTAAACCTGTCGCTCATCTCCACCTTTACGAGCGTGTACTATCCTTAGAAAGCGAGATAGGCAAAATGTCAGGCAAATACTTTTCGTTTGTATCTGTGTGTGGAATAACTTGGCGGAGTATGTTGGTGATTTTTGTGAACAGTCTGTACATTGAAGGTATTGGTAAAATGTGTTAAAATCATCTACCGCCCCAGAATTTGAGAAGTAATGGTAACTAAAACATTAACATTTTTATACGTTATAAAGGCAGAATTGTTCAACTGATCTCCAATAATTTAGGGATTGAAGAATTACAATGGTGGACATCATTTAACCGTTGAACGTGAGTAAATCAGATGGTTATTCCTTAAACAGATGCCTTACAAAGTTTTTGGATGAAATATGGTATATTTGTATAAATTATTTTTTTTACTTATTGATTTATAGCGCCCTTTTTATGCAAAAAAGTTCGTGGAAGATGCGGCTTACACAGTGGACTAAGCCCGAGGAGTAAATCCACGCCTTTCCCGGAACTCGAACCCAAGATTGTTTTAAAAATGAACCGAGCTTAATTTCACTGACATGAAATATCTTCTTGGGAGAGATACACGTTAAGAGAAATAAACAAGTATTATATTTGATAAATACGACTGTTTTTTATTAATTCATGAAACTTAATTTAAATATTCGGAATTATCAAGAAAATTACAAATTTCAAATCTACAGATAATCGAAAGCAGCTCACAGGTTTTACAACACGTGTGTCAATGTAGAGCTTTGTTGAGTAGCAGAAAAACCCTAAATTTGGAGTAAAACACTCGCACAAATATATATAATTAAAAAAACAAACCAAGATTATTTTTTAATGACTGCTAGGCAAATGTCACGTACTAAACTCCGCAAAAAAGTGGAAAAACACAAACAAGAAGTTACTGATAACTAAGGAGCCTACTTCTGGAAAGTTTAGATGATAGGCAGGCATTGACGGCCTTACCGACAACAATATATAAGAAATGAAACCAGGAACATGTGAAGGAGTATAAAGACTATTTAAATACACGAGTTACTTACACGTGATTCGAATTCAGAAAAACTCGTAAAATTAAGCTAGTTTACAATCAACTGCGTCACGGAGGTAGAGTTCGGAGCATCAACTTCGGATGTAATCAGTCTAATATTTTCAATGATAGAGTTCACTAAACTGAAATATTGACTCGACCATCATTTAGAAAATAAGGGCCTGAGCCACTAAAACACAAAACTTTACATGGCCTACCATAACGCTATTTGTGTGAAAAATTTGATGGAAATCGATTAATTGGTCTACGAGATATGGCATAAAAACCTTATTTTCTTAAATGGGGTTGTCTTACATAATTACTTAAAAAGAGGCTCTGCAGACGATTTTTGTAATAGATAATGTCAGTATAAGAAGTTTGATTGAAATTGTTAAAATTATTAAATAGATATGCCAAACATATGAAAATATTTATACGACCGCCATTTTTTAAATTATTTCCTGACCGTATTTAAATCATCTAATCATACTTGGCCTTTTGTAGGTGAGAAAAATGTGGAAATTAGTCGAATTATTCCGCAAATATGAAAAAAATGTTCACTTTACTTATATTACACTACTTTGTAAAAATTCCGGCAAAGAAGGATCTCTGCCATTTTGAAAGTAAGTGTCCGACGGGGTCGAAAACTATAAAAGTCAGGTGTCCTTACTGAGTACTATATGTGTACTGAGGTTGGTGAAATTAGGTTCGCGAATTAAAATTTAAAAAAAAGGGGAGGGACACATACGCACAGACACACACACATCCAGACACAGCCACACAGACAGGATTGTGATCTCATGAGCCTTTCTTTCCTTCGGAAAGTAGGCTAAAAAAGAACAAGTAATCAAAAAACGAACAAAAAGAGGGAAGCATGTAGGAGTGCCTTAGTAAGTATGACCGAGCAAGGTGGTTAACATTATACTCGCATTCGGAATGCTCTGGGTTTATATCCCTTTCCGGCCGTACTGATTTTCGTTTTCCATTGTTTCCCGATATCACACCAGGCAAATGCTATGATGGTTCCTTACTAAAACCAAGGCTGATTTCTGTCCATTCCTGTTTCTCTGAACAACTTTCTCCATCTCTAATGACTTTGCTGAGCATATTACAGTTCCAAAACGTCTTAACTGCTTTCATCGTACGATGCCTGTTGTGTTCGCCTCTGCTTCACTGCACTCTTCTCTGTTAGTTGTATTCATATTTATATATACTGTCCTTGTTCGGTTGATTAATTAATTGTACTAGTGGTTTTTGTATAGTTCATTTTGTAATAACTGACTTAAATTTTCCTCAATATTCTATAAGAGTTATTTACACATCTGCTAACAAAAGCTAATAGTATATTGTTTGTATTAGTATTCCTCTTTACTGCCTTTCTATATTTTACGTCTGTTCTGAGTTTTCCGCAATAAAAACAATGCTATGTCTGAAGTATGTTTAAAACATTTAGCAAAATACTAGATACACATTGAAGTGTGTAGGTAGGGCCTAACGTCTCTTACACGGGCGTCCTCTACAGCACAGGCACAGACACAGAGACGGAATGGCGCAAGTGAAGAGATTTGGGCGGCTCTTAACGTCGAGATCTTGAGAGCCGATTACGGTATTTCGTATTTCCGTATTTCCTTGCTCGCGCGTAGGCGCTTGAAATTAGAGCTCCTAAACGAAGAGTTGAGTTCATTCTGGGCAAGTTCATACGCTTCCAGTCTTTCGCCAACTTCCTCGTATGTGGACTAACTGTAACTGATTCCGTAAATATTAATTAAGGTAGGTCTTTATATGAATTATGAAATGCTAAGCAATTTGGTTAAACAATGTCCTATCTGTATGCAGAGATGCACCTTGTAGGACGTTACCAAACCGCCTAGCATTTGCCCCAGTGTGTGTAATGAAATTACTCCGCTTTCTGAGTGTGTTATCAATAGACAAAAAGTTTAATTTATTACCTTCCTGTAAGAATTTGTGCGTGTGCGTGTGCGGACATATGCAATTGCGCACGGCTCCTGCAATCGATAAATATAAAAATTAATATTTGAGTAATTTACGAAATTGTGTCGTGGAAAAAATATTTAAGCATTGGTTACAAATTCTTACACTTTAAATATCCTACAGATGATTTAATAAGAAATAAGTGCCATCATCTGCGACGATATAAAACTATATTACGGAATAGTTCAGTTCTTTTTGTGGCTATTACGTTTACTGAGAATACTTTAACAAGGTTATAACCACCTTTAGAAAGTTGGCGAAATTTAAATATAATTAATAAATTTGTAAAATTAATTTATTGAATAGTTTATAGTACTCGAAATAAGCAAATATTCAGGTTCTATTTTAACAAAGAAAAATAACTTTTCTAAATATTATTTATATTAGTTTACAGTAATTAAAATAAATTCTGACGAATATATCATTTCTCTCTTTGTTGGGCATTTCAACTTACTCGTTCGAAATTTGCCTCTNTTAAAATAAATTCTGACGAATATATCATTTCTCTCTTTGTTGGGCATTTCAACTTACTCGTTCGAAATTTGCCTCTCCTTCTCAGCATTCATATTTTTGATCATAAATCGAAAGAAGCCGATATACAATAAAGTGAAACTGGTAAAACTGAAACCATAGTATTTTAAATTTTAAGTGAATATCATTTTTGTTTCATCGCTATAAAATTGTCTACATTTTATTTCTCAAACTGTCAACATTTATTTAGAGCACCGCATGATTTGAAGAAAGGACTTACATTGAAGGTATGGTGCAAGTAAATTAAGAGTATTTGCAATGTTGAAACGTTCAGGGCATTGCAAATACTGTTGCCGACCGACAAAAAGTGTTTAATTTGCAGTGAGAGCCTGCTTTTTATTCTCGGGACTGCTGGTTCGGTCACAATCCGCTGAACTGTGCTTGGTTCCACATTCCTATTAGAATCACGGGCTTATTCAGTTACTTAGTACGGGCCTCCTCACATTGCCATCCATTAGTTTTAGTACGAAACTCTCCTTCTTTGGAATTTTGCGTCACGGCACGGGATGGCTGAAATTTTCTTTCAACTTCCCGGGATGAAATTAATGGATTGAAACGACAAGGAATTTATCTATTGGGTACCTCACACTAGTGTAGCCAGAAATTTCACAAGGTGGTGGGTATCAAAGAGAGGGGTTACACTGACTGAAAAGAAGGGATGGCGGTTACACCACCATTAACTGTGCTGACACATGCGTTAATTAGATCAATACTAGTAGAAAAATTACTTCGCAGTATATATCACAGTTAACCACAATAACATATTTTATCAAATTTGAAGGCTAATAAATATTTGTAACACAAATTTTTGACAACCTTTGCGGCAAAATGGGAAGGGGAGGGAGCTGTAACCCCAAAAAAACCGCTCGCTGCCTAATGAGGATCAAATTCGTCACCAGTCAGTCTGGTTTTTAAGCTGAGACAATATCCATTTTCTAAAACAAGAGGATAATAAAATTAGAGTTAGCATAAGAGAATCTGGAAACCGCTCTTTCGATGTATCAGGTGAATTTGTGAGATACATTTGTAATATAAAATGATTTACTGAACGTAATAACGCAGAAAGATAACCAGAATATAAACAAGGGNTGTGAGATACATTTGTAATATAAAATGATTTACTGAACGTAATAACGCAGAAAGATAACCAGAATATAAACAAGGGGTAAAAGAACCATGTTTCGTATGTTTACAATTCTCAAGAGCCTTTACACGTACTCTAACTTTTCATAGTTGATTAACACTCGGATGTGTTATGCTGAAATATTCCACATTAAATTATACAAATGACGATTCTAAAACAAGAAAGCTATTAAAACGCGTTGAAACTATCATTGTACCATTACGCAAAATTCAATTTATATTGGAGATTTATTTAGCTTTAATAACGGATTCCCATCCACGAGATGAGTTT
The DNA here is from genome assembly GCA_002778355.1 of Clitarchus hookeri. NCBI lineage: Eukaryota > Metazoa > Arthropoda > Insecta > Phasmatodea > Phasmatidae > Clitarchus > Clitarchus hookeri. The sequence continues at coordinate 223,910 of NQII01003382.1, read as the reverse complement.
TAGCTAGGAATTGGAATATGTTTTATTAAGAGGCGTTAATATGATTACAAGTGGAATGGTTGTTTCCCAAACCCACTGGGTTATCTCTCAATATTCACTAAATATTTAAAATTGGCATATGCGAACAACAGCCTTTAGAATATATTGTTTCTAGTTTAGCGGTGCATTACGTACCAGTACCGCAAATATATATATTCATAATGAACCATTAGCGGCTAACGTTGTAATACACCCACATACATACAGAAACATTTCCCCTGCTTCAGTTCAACACTCTGCTAGCTTTAATGAAGGCCAGTGGAAATTCATAATAGATTAGCTCATTCTGGATGTTTTGTTGAGGTTTTATACAGAATACATACAAATGTGGCGCCTGTCCTAGAGTCTATTCCTATTTTATTTTATTTTTCCATCTTGCAATACAGCCATTAAAATTATAAGTAATTTTTGTACTGAGATTTTTTTTAAATTATACGTACTTGTATAATTTTGAAACAATATATTTTATTTTTAGTTTCTTTATATTTTTATGTTAGCTGACAGAGAAGAAAAAACCAAACTAAAGTATTGTCAGATGCTTGTTATTTTGTCTTTGGCAATTGCACTCGTGAGTAATACGTTCCCATATTGNCCAAACTAAAGTATTGTCAGATGCTTGTTATTTTGTCTTTGGCAATTGCACTCGTGAGTAATACGTTCCCATATTGTGTGAATTTCATATTATTCGGTAGTGCTCCTGACAAAGGGTTTATTATTAGTCCAGGGTCCTGTGGGGCTTGTCAAGCGAACCGTGAAATGAAACGTAAATGTATTGCCTGGAATTGTCTGCCGCCAGATAAATCCACAAACATCACAGATCTCTCACTATTGGTTTTCCAGGTGTAACAGTCTCGCCGCTTCATTTTTCAGTACACTTGTAATATCAGAAATCAAAGTCTTCGGTTAGTGAATTATGTTTTCTGGCTGGAATTTCACGCCTGCTTTTCATTGAGAGTAATGTATTCTTTAGTATGCTTTACTCGTAATTACGTCGAAGCAATTCCTATATATTTGAGGCCCTGAAAAAAAATCCTTCTCTTTGCTGTGGTAGAAATAAATAAGNTTACGTCGAAGCAATTCCTATATATTTGAGGCCCTGAAAAAAAATCCTTCTCTTTGCTGTGGTAGAAATAAATAAGGAGTTTCGTTTGTAGAGTGCCCCCTAGGGTACGGTAACATGCCTCGAAGGGACGGGCTCCTAAGGCGTAGGAATGTTGGTGGGGGAGGGATTAATGGGAACCTACGATGAAGTAACGCCAGAATACAGAAGTGTGGTAAACGGCCGGTCCCCGAATCGGCAATGTCCGCCACGTTTCCCATTGCGAAAATCCTGGGTGACACCGGCGAGAATCGAGTCACGTGTTTACACAGCTCATCTAGTTCGCGGAACTTAGCGGAGCAGTTGCATACAGTGCAGCTATTTAAATTCATGCACTGGCACTCAACTTGTTTTTCATATATGTGAAGATGTTTTTACAACGAAACGTATCAGTGGGAAAGCAACTATAGTGACGCAATCTGAAACTTTTAATATCAGCAATGTCCACACGCTCTTGCAAATCGGTTGGTGGTTACTATGAGATATTATTATTGGCTATTCTGCTAAACTATTCAATTATGCTTTCTAATGAAGAACGAAGGAAAACAGATTTTATTTTCGAGACTTTTTTTTTTTAGGTATTTAAATATATATGTTGGTTCAGAGTCTGTATTGCCCTTTGAAAAGTAAAGCGTGTTCATATGTGTTCTACTGCATATATTACATATTCTTATAAGAATTGCTGATAACACAAAATACTAAAACACAAATTTTTGAATTGGTTGTTTNACATACTAAAACACAAATTTTTGAATTGGTTGTTTTCCGCATGACTGCGTCCAATTTTTATTTGTTTTGTATAATTTTGGGATAATTAAAAACAATATAATTTTTAACACATGGCATATATTTTAACACGCTAACATCCACTTTATTTTGCACTGTATAATAAACTGCTGAATATAATCTCGATTCATCAGACTTTTTTATACAGTAAAAATGTATGGAGACATATTGNATGTATAATAAACTGCTGAATATAATCTCGATTCATCAGACTTTTTTATACAGTAAAAATGTATGGAGACATATTGGATATATTTTCCACTGTGAGCTCTATTTTTCTACGATCACTTTTGGTTGAAGATTGCATCGTCAAGTGTACTAGTATGAAAAGAGNTTACGTCGAAGCAATTCCTATATATTTGAGGCCCTGAAAAAAAATCCTTCTCTTTGCTGTGGTAGAAATAAATAAGAAGTTTCGTTTGTAGAGTGCCCCCTAGGGTACGGTAACATGCCTCGAAGTGACGGGCTCCTAAGGCGTAGGAATGTTGGTGGGGGAGGGATTAATGGGAACCTACGATTAAGTAACGCCAGAATACAGAAGTGTGGTAAACGGCCGGTCCCCGAATCGGCAATGTCCGCCACGTTTCCCATTGCGAAAATCCTGGGTGACACCGGCGAGAATCGAGTCACGTGTTTACACAGCTCATCTAGTTCGCGGAACTTAGCGGAGCAGTTGCATACAGTGCAGCTATTTAAATTCATGCACTGGCACTCAACTTGTTTTTCATATATGTGAAGATGTTTTTACAACGAAACGTATCAGTGGGAAAGCAACTATAGTGACGCAATCTGAAACTTTTAATATCAGCAATGTCCACACGCTCTTGCAAATCTGTTGGTGGTTACTATGAGATATTTTTATTGGCTATTCTGCTAAACTATTCAATTATGCTTTCTAATGAAGAACGAAGGAAAACAGATTTTATTTTCGAGACTTTTTTTTTTTAGGTATTTAAATATATATGTTGGTTCAGAGTCTGTATTGCCCTTTGAAAAGTAAAGCGTGTTCATATGTGTTCTACTGCATATATTACATATTCTTATAAGAATTGCTGATAACACAAAATACTAAAACACAAATTTTTCAATTGGTTGTGTTCCGCATGACTGCGTCCCTTTTTATTTGTTTTGTATAATTTTGGGATAATTAAAAACAATATAATTTTTAACACATGGCATATATTTTAACACGCTAACATCCACTTTATTTTGCAATGTATAATAAACTGCTGAATATAATCTCGATTCATCAGACTTTTTTATACAGTAAAAATGTATGGAGACATATTGGATATATTTTCCACTGTGAGCTCTATTTTTCTACGATCACTTTTGGTTGAAGATTGCATCGTCAAGTGTACTAGTATGAAAAGAGTAGTTTAGAGGTGGCTTAATAGTCAGAGTACTGCTTTAGTACAGTAACATAGGAGGCATGCCATCTCCTCTTACTCGGCCGGGCAACACAGTAGGCACAGCACGCAGACCGCATACTTTACGGCTGAAGTCACGACACGAGTGTAATGAATGACCGCGCGCGGAGAGTTCAAGGCGTTTGCTCCCGTTGCCGTGTCAAGTCACTGCGCTTGTTTGAAACCGCAGCCTAAACGCGACCACAGGACCGTTCCACTGTCGACCTCGTTCACAGGCTGTGCAAACGAAATTTTGTTTCTCGCGGTGTTTCTTGCAGTGTGGTTAGCCAAGCCAAAATAAAATCCGCACGGTTGCATCTCGTTTTATGTTTTGAGTTCACACTCCAGTTAGAAGCACATTTTCGTAATTTATGTACAAGGGCCTACACTAAGTCGCATGCTTTTACGTGTATAAATGTAGTGACGAGAAGGGAGGAGAGGAATTAGGTATAGGGTAACCATAGACGAAATCGGTTTTCTTACAATAGTAGGAAACTACATGTAATTATAGATAAACCAATAGCAATTCTAACAACTGGTAAGAAGGAGGGGGAAATTCATACCGTTGAGTATTGAAGTATACAAAACACGTAAGTAAGTAACAAGGCCCATACGAATTGCAGTTACTTGTAGAAACACACGCAATAGGCGTATACACTGGAGAGACAAAAGCAATTGGCAAAGGCGTCCGTATGCAAATAACATAGGTATGGAACCGATCAGAGTAACGCGATGCGGTAGGCAGCGCCTACATAAGACAACAAGCGTCTGTCAAAGTTGCTAGATTGGTTACTGCTGCTACAATGGAAGGTTAACAAGATTTAAATGAGGTTGAACGTGGTGTTATAGTCGGTGCACGAGAGATGGGACATAGCATCTCCGAGTTAACGATAAAATTTGGATTTTCGCGTACGACCGTTTCACGAGTGTACCGTGAATATCGGGAATCAGGTCAAACATCAAATCTTCGACATCGCTGCGGCCAGAAAAAGATCTTTAACAAACGGGACATACGACGACTGACGAGAATCATTAAACGTGACAGACGTGCAACCCTTTCTCAAATTGCCGCAGATTTCAATGCTGGGGCATCAACAAGTGCCAGCGTGCGAACTGTTCAACGTACCATCATTTATATGGGCTTTCGGAGCCAAAGGCCCACTCGTGTACCTTTTTTGACTACACGACATAAAGCTTTACGCCTCGCCTGGGCCCGCCAACACCGACATTGGTCTGTTGATGACTGGAAACACGTTGCCTGGTTTGACGAGTCTCTTTCCAATTGTATCGGACGGATGGACGTGTACGGGTTTGGAGACATCCTCATGAATCCATGGACCCTATATGTCAACAGGGGACTGTTAAAGCTGGTGGAGGTTCTGTCATGGTATGGGGCGTGTGCAGTTGGCGTGAAATGGGACCCCTGATACGTCTAGATATGACTCTGACAGGTGACAGATATGTAAGCATCCTGTCCGATCACCTGCACCCATTCATGTCAATTGTGCATTCCGACGGACGTGGACAATTCCAGCAGGACAATGCGCCACCCCACACGTCGAGAGTTTCTACCAAGTGGCTCCAGTAACACTCTTCTGACTTTAGACACTTCCATTGGCCACCTAAATCACCAGACATGAACATTATTGAGCATTTCTGGGATGCCTTGCAACTTGCTGTTCAGAAGAGATCTCCAACGTCTCGCACTCCTATGGATTTGTGGACTGCCCTGCAGGATTCATGGTGTGAATTGCCTCCTGCATNACACCGACATTGGTCTGTTGATGACTGGAAACACGTTGCCTGGTTTGACGAGTCTCTTTCCAATTGTATCGGACGGATGGACGTGTACGGGTTTGGAGACATCCACATGAATCCATGGACCCTATATGTCAACAGGGGACTGTTAAAGCTGGTGGAGGTTCTGTCATGGTATGGGGCGTATGCAGTTGGCGTGAAATGGGACCCCTGATACGTCTAGATACGACTCTGACAGGTGACAGATACGTAAGCATCCTGTCCGATCACCTGCACCCATTCATGTCCATTGTGNACTTGCTGTTCAGAAGAGATCTCCAACGTCTCGCACTCCTATGGATTTGTGGACTGCCCTGCAGGATTCATGGTGTGAATTGCCTCCTGCATACCTTCAGACATTATTCGAATCCATGCCACGTCGCGTCATCTTGCGGCACTTTTGCGTGCTCGCGGGGACCCTACACGATATTAGGCAGGTGTGCCAGTTTTTTTTGGCTCTTAAGTGTATAATATACCTTTAACCCCAAAAATCACTAATGAAGTGCGCAGGTTTCATTATATGCTGTACAATAAAATTTTCCCTTTTTTTTATTCATACCGCTACTTTAAGGCACATCTTATCAACCACTTGATTTATGGCTCTACAAATATTTATTCTTTGATATATTTGATGGAATTTTCTGTGAAGTGGTATATCCTAAGCTAGTTTGAGGGACTGNAATATACCTTTAACCCCAAAAATCACTACTGAAGTGCGCAGGTTTCATTATATGCTGTACAATAAAATTTTCCCTTTTTTTATTCATTCCGCTACTTTAAGGCACATCTTATCAACCACTTGATTTATGGCTCTACTAATATTTATTCTTTGATATATTTGATGGTATTTTCTGTGAAGTGGTATATCCTAAGCTAGTTTGAGGGACTGGAGTATATATATATATATATATAAATGCATGAATGTGCTGTTTCGGTGCTTAAATTAGCTGGAGGACCGTGTGACTCTTTAATTCAATGTTTTCAAGCGGGAACATTCTGTTAGAATGAAAATGCCATGTAATCATGAATAGGTGAAATAATTCTCTCAGTAAATGGAAACAAACAAAATTGGTGAAAATTTCACCAGTGAAGACAGTTGCCGATGAGCACGTCAGTGACTCAGACTTGTGATTGGATATGTAGATTACTATAAAAGTCGACCGTGACTACTACGCACGCGCATGTGAAGACGAGGCACTTATTCACAAAATATCGTAAGCTACACATTAAACTACGAAAAAAAAAAAAAAAGAAACACTAGCTTTACGAGGTTTTGGCTAAATAATTGTAAACTGTAATAAAACGTGCTCACCCACTATCCTAGGTTAGTTTGGGATGACCTCCTAAACTAACCTAGAATATTGGAGTACTATGTTAAAAATGAAATGAAGACCGAGAAACTGCCGCGTCGATGCACAACAGACTCCCGTTTAAAGACGAGCACATGCACCATTGTTGTGTGCCAAGGTGTTGGAGGGGAAGGGAGGATCGTTGATAAGTTTCAGTTATTTGGCTTCACACAAGATGGCACCAAACGAAAGCGAGGGCGGAGCCACCTAGTGATGGGCCAGGAAATTAACACCAAAATACGCGGAGAAATTGTCTAACGTCTTCGTTCTTTCAGGAGTTATAGTGTATATATAGCATATTGACAGATTTAAAATATGTGTTTCATTTCTTTCCTCATTTTGAAAATTTAAGGAAAAACAATTGTTGGAAACTATCCAAGCGCAATGAGAATTTTCGCAGTAAGTTGAATATAATCACGCCTTGTAAATAATTTATATTTTCATTTTTTATTGCATAAATTGAATTACATGTATCCCGACATAAACGTCCCTTTTCAGCATCCGTCGCAAATAAAGAGAGACGCTCGAAACTGCTCTGACGAAGTGGCAGCCGGAGTGGCGTAATGTAAATTTGCAATCGCAGCGATGTCGTGTTTTTTTTATCGCTACCCTCCCAATATTTGCCTACTAAATCTGCGTCGCCAGACGAGCGGCCAACTCCGCTCTGGGTTTTTTTTTTTTATTTCCTTTGCAGACACAGAAGCGTGTATTTGACGGGGCAACTAGGCGAAATGGCAGGGCTGAGCCAGCATTCGCAATTATTTCTCTTCTTCGGCTGTGTTGTTAGCTTCATCGGCCCCATTTATACTTCCAGAAATCACGAGCGCTGCACAAAACTGTAAAAACGAATCACATAATAGACTTTTGTCGCCTTTACAGCAATTTGATTTAACACTTATCGTTTTGCCGTGTGAAAGTTTTAAGGTTGCTGACGTAACTACTTCTAAGAAGACAGTAGTTGACTAACGAGATGTTTGTAGAGGAAAATCTTTCTCAATGTACGTGAATCAATAGGCTAGATTATAAAGATATGCTGACTGTGAAGGATAGATAGGTTTTCAGAATGATAAAATTAAGCGCAGGATAGGATCCAACGGGAGCTTGTTATATCTAGGTGGGCAATGCTTTAAAGTAAGTCATATATTTGAAGACATTTTAATCATTAGAATTTAATAATATATGACTTTTCAAGGGGGACAGAAGCGTTTTTTTCTTCGTTTTAGCTTCTAGCATGTTGACAGTTCTGCCTGGAGTAGTAGGCACGCTATTTGTTGATCTAAGTGAAATGTTACACTTTAATCAATGAATTATGTTTAAGAAGTAAAGTTTTACCATTAATGTACTGTGTACTAGAATTGAAAGTTTAAATTCTTTTCATTAAATGGATACGTTTTAAATCATCACACTTAACGTTTATAAGAATTGGTCAGACCCTAACTCTGTATCGTCTAGAATTTAAACCCGCGTACGTTTTTATTATTCGTGAAATTACTTAAACCACAAATTTTTTGTCAAGTTAGCGCTGCTTAGTTAATATATTTGTCATGAATCAGTTTAACTCTACTTGAGATGTCAATTATATACTTTTAGAAATTGTTTACTTATAATTTTGAAAAAAAGTTTAAAAGAAGTATATTTTCGATTGAAATATGTCGTCATATTGCGTCATGACACCAGGTTCGGTAGAAATTTGTTTATCTGTCGACGGGTTAGGTGGTTAACGTAATTCGATAAGGAAAAAAACACACTTTTATATTGAGGAAGAACATCAAGGGTGAATATGGTTGGTAATGAGTGACGAGTTATCAAATGAAAACCCGTGTATAGAGACGCGCTTCACTGCAGTAAAATGTTTCAATTACATTTTAGGAACGTCTGACAGCGAGGCAACTTGTTAGACAGTTCAGCTAAGTGGGTAGCCGCTTGCAGGGAGCGGCTGGGGCGCTGAATTCCAATAGATGTTCGCAGTGCAAGTTTAGGATAAACATTTTTCTACTACTAATAATTATTCCTTTGGGATTTAATTTTGTTAAAAAATATAATAAGAATGTTTGAAAGTTTTCATTTAAAACCGTCCCTGTAGAGTAATATTTTTAAGAACACACATATCCACTGTAAAATTAGGTTATAACACATTATATGAGGAACAAAAAAACCTAATTAATAATAAATGACAAGCAAAAATGTACAGCTTTCCTCAAGATTGTTTCATTTGTAGCAATTTTTGTACAAATATATCTACTATTCTATACGTGTTTACTTAAACAACTAACATGGAAGATATTGAAATGCGTTCTTTCTGTTATTATTGCAACTCATCACATATTAGTGGCACATGTTAAGGTGTTCGAACAACTAGAAGTCTCAGTATTCTTTACGTTCTTCGACGTTACCAAACCATATTTTCTTTAACACAGGTGTGTTATGACGACTAGATGGGTTCGCTTGCATTTCGAGGTTCATGGACTTCGGCTTTGATTTTATTACGTGGCATTTGTTGGGAACAGTTCCAGATACTTTAGTGTGAATGTAAACTGGTATCTAAGATATCAACAGGGCACATTAAAATATGCAACAGAATCATTCAATGATGCGTGGTTTTGTGTTGAGACATATCCTAAAAAGATGTTAAAAGTGCAAGAAAGACTTTGATTAAAAAAAACGTGTCTTTTAGTTTTATACCTGAGTGCCAAGAATAATAGTTATATGCTAACATGGAAAAAGAAATAGAGAAATGAGCGAACATATATTAACAGATACAAACATCGGCATACACAGCCGACAGAATTACAAAATCAGATCTCACAGATATATAGAATGTTTGATAATATGTCTGATCAACTTCACCGGTGGACAAGAGAGACTTAAAGAGATGTAAAAAGTCCACACAAACACGTGGCCTATTTAACCTTGTTTCCGAGTTAAAGTTACATACTCAACATCTCTCGAACTGTTTAGCCTACTACACAGAAAAAAGACTAACGTTGTTGCAACAAAATATACACTATTGAGCTATTTCTTTGAACGTTTATTCTGTAGTAAAATTAATGATATTGTGACAAAGTTAATCATGTTAACCATTTTCAAGTTTTATATTACTATAATGCAAATATTCTGTGGAAGTGTTAATGTTAGCAAATCATGTTAATAATGATACCGCAACCAAATGTTACATTATTATAAAAATAACGGGAATATCATAATATTGTGTTACTACGACATTAAATTAATTTCCTGTCAACACCAGTTTACACTGACTTGGTATTTTAAAATGGCGGATACTATTGAACAGTGACAACCTCTTAAAATGAAACTACAATATTTAAATTTTAACGCATTTAATGTGAACCGAATGTCACTATGATCGGCTATCAAACCTTGCAAAGGAGTTTATGTGTGCTAAATATGCATATATTTCTTAAATATAAAGTATTTTCACATAACAAAAGAGTACTGCAATTTGTGGCTAATTTGGTAGAATATCCTAAATATGAAAATAAGTCAGATACGTCAAAACAGCACATTTGCTAGGGCGGTAGATTTCGTGAAGTGTAGATAATCGTGCACATAACATGCAGGTTCGATTCTTCTCTTGCCTTAATGTTTTTCTTCGTTGATAATATTTATTTTGGTAACAAAATAATTGTACTTAATTTATTTTACACTGGAATGTTTTTTTTTCTGAACGAAGGAATCACAATAACATTTTTAATACAAATAATAACATCAATTTAACAATAAGATACGATTTACCGCATCATTAACACCACCTTAATGTCGAAAGTACTGCAAGGAAGTAACGCTGTTTCTCAAATATATGTTATATTGCAGTTACATTAATACCGTAACAATATATTACATTAACAGAATCATTAATTACTGACGGCTCACAGATAAATAACAATTACTGTACCTGTAGCATTAATACTGTTGGCACAACATTAGAATTTTGTATCTGTGTAGGTATGATATGGGTAATTTCTGTTTGTCATCCTGATAGGAGCAGTTGATAATGTACCATACGATAAGTTGGATGTGATGATGAATTTTCCAAACTAGGAAATTTACAGACATGCATTTGATGCATGGTCTCGTGGAATGTAATCCAGCAGAAGCAATATATTTCTGTGTGAATCGTTTTCCTAATATACATCTTCCAGACAAGAAAAATTCCCGGGATTACATGAATACCTACGAGATACAGGCTCATTTTAATGAAATTAGTTTCAGATGGTGGCAAAATGAGTTAGCGTTCGAACCTTTCACCTCGAACAGCAGATTTCCCAGCACATTGAATAAATTATAGCTCTCGTATTTGAAGATTAGCAGCAGTAGAGGACAATGCGACAGTTTGTAAAATTATGCGACACTAACTGCTTTATCCGTTCCATGTTCAACGAGTACAGGCACTTAATAACGATGATTTTCTTTCAAGAGTAAACTCTTGTACTGCTTTCCAGCATATGTCTATCGGTGAGAGAAGAGTGAAGAGATTTGGGCGGCTCTTAACAGCGAGGTATTTAGAACCGATGAGGGCGGTTGAGGTGAGTATGAAGGAGCGCCGGAATGAAAGGGTGCGGCAAATGGGATATCGCCGAAAAACCCGTCAGCCAGCGGTATTGTCCAGCACGATTCCCACATGCAAAAATCCGGTGATCCAGCTGGGCATTAAACCCGGTTTGCCTTGGTGAGAGGCGAGCAGGCTAACCGCTCAGCTACCGTGGCCCCATATGTCTATTGGTGATCCGTATTTTCTGTTAATCGTATTATTTACTGGCGAATTTGGATTCACCAGAAATGGAATCGTCCATTTTCGTAAGAGTCACCATTGGGCTAAAGGACATCCACCTGATATTCGTCAATCACAACACGAAAAGCAATTCAGCGTCAATTTATGGGCAGGAATATTTGGCAAAAATATAATCAGACGCGTTTTTCTTGTTGGGCGATTAACAGGGCCATCGTACGTTGACTTATTCAAAAACCAGCTGCATACACTTTTGGAATACATTCCTCTTGAAATTGTACGTCACATGTGGTTTATGTATGTATGATGGTGTATCGCCACATTTTAGCAGAATAGTAAGAAATTTCTTGAGCAAAAGATTTTCAAACAATTGGGTAGGTCGTGCAGGGTCAACGGGCTGGCCTGCTTGTTCTCCAGGTTCAAGTCCATTGAACATTTGTTTGTGGGGCCAGTTTTGAACAACACCCACAATCAACATTGAAATAGTTAGTCAGCGTATCCAAGAAGGCTGCCAACTTATGCGACGAACCCCTGGTAGTTTTAAATAATACGACACTCTACGATACAACGACTTCAGACGTACATTCAGGNACTTATGCGACGAACCCCTGGTAGTTTTAAATAATACGACACTCTACGATACAACGACTTCAGACGTACATTCAGGATGAAGGTGATAATTTTGATCACCTCCTATAACGATACCACATTTTTTTCAGTACATGCAGGAATATAACTCGGAAACGAGATCAAATATGTCACGTGTTTGTATCGACTTTTTTCATTGTGTAAGTGTGTTTTGTCCACCGGTGTAGTGGGTTCAACATGTTATGAAACAGCCTGTAGTTAAAGAAAACTGCAATGGTTAAGCAGTATGAGTAATGCAACTGTCGTCAACTGTCGATAAGTGAACTGTAAGATAGTATAATGGATNACTTATGCGACGAACCCCTGGTAGTTTTAAATAATACGACACTCTACGATACAACGACTTCAGACGTACATTCAGGCTGAAGGTGATAATTTTGATCACCTCCTATAACGATACCACATTTTTTTCAGTACATACAGGAATATAACTCGGAAACGAGATCAAATATGTCACGTGTTTGTATCGACTTTTTTCATTGTGTAAGTGTGTTTTGTCCACCGGTGTAGTGGGTTCAACATGTTATGAAACAGCCTGTAGTTAAAGAAAACGGCAATGGTTAAGCAGTATGAGTAATGCAACTGTCGTCAACTGTCGATAAGTGAACTGTAAGATAGTATAATGGATAATTGGTTAGAGTTTATTGAAGCAGTAAAGAGAGAGCAAACCGCGAGCGAGGTTCACCAACGAAAGTAAATCAATCAGTGGTACAATAAAAAAAAAAGAATTTGCCGATAAAATTCATAATCCTACTTTCCTCTTTATGAATGCAAATAGTTTTTATGATTTTTCGATAGGTTTTGTAATGACGGCAACTTAAGGTTGTTTAGCGCAAAATTCGAATGCATTTAATTTTATTTATATTGAAAAAATTAAATTAATGCCAAACGAACAAACACTATTCCAAAGCCATTTTGATGTTATCATGCCATTTGATATTGATAATTGGTTTATCTTCTGATAGTTTAGCAACAGTTGCATTGTGAAGAGTGAGTGGGTGAAAAGATTTGGGCAGCTCTTAACAGCGAGGTGTTGAGAGCCGATGAAAGTGATTGAGGTTAGTATTGGGCAGCGCCGGTATGAAAGGGTGGCGGAAATGTGGCGGAAATGGGAGATCCGCTTACCAACGGCATCGTCTGACACGATTCCAACTTGCAAAAATTCGGTGAACCAGCTGGGAAATATACCCGGTTCACCTTGGTGGGAGACAAGCAGGCTAACCACTGAGATACCGTAGCCCCCAGTTACATTGTCTNTTTATCTTCTGATAGTTTAGCAACAGTTGCATTGTGAAGAGTGAGTGGGTGAAAAGATTTGGGCAGCTCTTAACAGTGAGGTGTTGAGAGCCGATAAAAGTGATTGAGGTTAGTATTGGGCAGCGCCGGTATGAAAGGGTGGCGGAAATGTGGCGGAAATGGGAGATCCGCTTACCAACGGCATCGTCTGACACGATTCCAACTTGCAAAAATTCGGTGAACCAGCTGGGGAATATACCCGGTTCACCTTGGTGGGAGACAAGCAGGCTAACCACTCAGATACCGTAGCCCCCAGTTACATTGTCTATCACGATAACACTGTATAATATTAGCAACCAAAACCCCTTTTCATAAACGTAATAATTTTACTCCCTTATTTTAAAATAAAATAAAAAATAACCAGAAGTGCAAAAAGCTTAGTATATAAAGAAGTAGTCAAAATGTTCATAAATAATTTCTAATTTTATTAGTTTGTCGTCGCCTGATGCAGTATGCAGATATAAATTTAAGTAAAAATTTGTATATGCATTATGCATCAGGAAATTTTCTACAATACTTTTCAGAACAAGAAATTATATTATTTGGTACATTTTTATTAAACATAACGAAGTGAAATGTGGATAAGTAGTTATCAGTCCTTGTGTTATGTATTTAAGTATTGCAAAATAAATAAAAAATATTTAATTTTTACTTTTTTTTTTTAAATAACAAAAATCTGGCGGTTGAGGATCTTGTACAAGAATGATAATAAAATTTATGAAACTGCACGAAATCAAGCTTATAGTTCAAGATAGAAGTGTGCTTAAGTACAATGACAAATCACTATAAAAATTACTGCATTGAGAACTCAAATTAATTTTATCTTATTTACGAAAATTCACTTGGTATGAAAATAAATATGATATAGATTGAAATATTATTACCTATTTATTACGATTTGTATTTTATTTCATTCAGATTTTCTTTGGAGTTAACGTGGGAGAGAATAGTTGCAGTGCAACTAAATGTGAAAATGTTAGAGATTATTTCTACAACATTTATAAAAAATGACCTACATACTGTAAACAATATGGCATTTGCAATATCAACATAAAACAGTTTAATTATAATTAGTCTACATTTTAATATAGNCATACTGTAAACAATATGGCATTTGCAATATCAACATAAAACAGTTTAATTATAATTAGTCTACATTTTAATATAGCAAAATATTTGCTATAGTTAAAAAAAAATTTGGAGGCTTACTTAGATATTGAAAGACAATATCTAAGTAAGCCTCCAACACATGCCTGCAACGATGTCTGTGCAAATGCTTTTACAGTAAAAATGGTCTATTGAAACATCCTTGCTTTGTTTGACGTCATACCTCAAAACACAGCAAAACTGCCTTCTGTTTGGCTACTTTCGTCCCATAAACGAAGAACGGGGTAAGAGTACTCGTTATATATAGGTTACTCTAATCTGCATCCGAATTCTACACACTAGTTACGTCAACATAAGTGACTACTAGATTAACGGGAATGTTTTTAAATACATCTATTTGAAACAAAGCGCTACGAACGTAAATAATGTTTCCATGTTTTACAACATTAAATTTTAATTTATTGTCAAACTTATTTTATTGAGATGTTTGTGACATTATTAAGAATCAATAAATGCACTNACATTAAATTTTAATTTATTGTCAAACTTATTTTATTGAGATGTTTGTGACATTATTAAGAATCAATAAATGCACTTACAGACACACTTATTACCCTAATTATCACCAAAATTTCAAACAAAATTTTTAGGTGTATTTTTGAACAGAAGCATTCAAATGAGGGGCATAGAAAATAAATATAGTAAAGTGAACAGAATATTTTCTTGAGAGTATAGTTTTTTTTGACCCAATACAGAGGTTTTGTTTATTCAAGTATGTATTTGGCTAGACGAACAAAATTAATTTTGTTGCTTTTCAAGTTCTGTTAACTCAACAAATATTTTGTTGGGGCTAATGAATATATGTTTCGCCATATACAAGCAAGTATTCTGCGTGCTGGACAAACCTTTCTTCCACTGAAGAAGGTATGTAGGCATTGATGTCTCGTTGACAGTGATATCATTTGAGATGGAACGAGAAACATATGCAACACTAGTAAGACAGTTACAAATACACACATGCCTTACCCGGGACTCGAACACAGAAACACTCTTACTGTAAGCTGGCGGGCAGCCAACTGCATTACGAAAGTATGATTCGGAACATCAACTTAGGTTTTAATCAGTAAAATGTTTTGGTAGATAGGCTTTAATAACCTGGAATATTTACACAGATATAATTTTGATAATAATTGCATCAACCACTTAAATCAGTAAATTTTACATGGACTACCCTATCGCTACTTGTGTGAAAAATTTTGCGGAAATCGGTTGTTTGGTTCACGAGATAAAACGGGGCTCTGTGTATGCAAATATGGTGGTTCTTTAAGATACTGTCGGAATATAAAGACTCAATGAATTTTGTTAAAATGTTTAATTAATAATGATAACAGTAAAATGATTATGTACGTTCTGGGGCAATGGGACCTGGGACCGAAGCTTGGATCTGTTTATGCTCTGCCATTCAGGTTGGCCAGTGGCCATTTTTCCTCAAAATTTCCCGTGTTCTCGTCAGATATTCCCATTCTTCCCTCAAAATTAACAATTTTCCCTTCAAATTGTTCCTTTCCCTTAAAATTTCCCTTTTTTCCCTCGAAAATTTTTCTCCTAAGAAAGCTAAAAGCCACCATGTTCAAAAATGCCAAAAGACCCTTTTATTCAATTTTGGATGGCTTCTTTTCGTGAGCAGAACAGTGGCAGCTATATTGGTTTTGTAGTCATAGGATATGCCAAATTGATACGCAGGATCCTCGGTCTGGAGTCAGAGCTGACCGTCCACCATCTTGGTTCTGTCAGCCATCTTGGCCGCAATATTGGATGTAGGTGACCTTGATCTTTGACATTGACGTCTAACCCATGTCCTTGGATTATTCAAACAATCCCAAACAAATTCAAAAAATTCTAAAAGAAACTATAGGAAAATTACAAAAATATTTAAAACTTTAAAAAATTAAAAAATATATTTTAAAAATTTTACTTAAAAAAACCTACATTTTCGGAGGTCTTCTGAGCACCACATCCAGCAGATTACTAACCCAATTCCAATAAATCACATTGTATTAACGTTCTCCCTCATCCCCTCCCCCCAACAAATCATACTAATCAATTCATATCAAATCAAGAAAAATCGCAAAAAAATAATTAAAAAATTCTTAAAATCAAGGAGAATTTTTTTTGATAACTTTGATCACCACGCTGTATCTGGATTATCTTCGCTTTGACCTGACACCGATGACCTTGACCCCAAACCCATAACCTTGTATAACCTTCAACCCAAAATATCCCAAACAAATTAAATTTTCAAAAAATTCTGAAAATTCCAAAACCAATTATAAAGGACATGATGGAACGGTGCCTGACATCCATCCCAGCCTCGGCAACGACCATCGTCTAGCTACGCCAAGAAGTACAGTGAGCGTGGGATACCATACTCCAGAGAGACATTCATCATTTGCACAAGTTATATGCCAGAATTGCTGCATATGTAACCGTTCGGGGTGATTACGCTCCTTATTAATGTGTGTGTTCTATATATTGCATTAAATGTTCTGGATGTTCCAGGGGCTTGATGTTTTTATCAGTCCCACATCTACCTTCTTCTTGTGTAGGCCCCTACCAACTTTGGGGCAGATACATGTATGTCTAAGTGGTGTTCTTAAATGCATTTCTATAAGTGAAATGCTTTTACTGTGGTCACACACTTAAAATGTTTAATTTTCTGATTTTTCATACGATATTAAATTTTTTAGTTTAAATAATGTTTTCACGTCGAAGGAAGCCACGCGAAAAGGTCAGCATATATCTTCCGCAGTATTTTGGTTTAGAGAACTGTCTTACTTTTAAAAGGATTTTGGATTGTGTAATATACTAAAGTTTAAGTGTCCAAAATAGCTTTCAGATACATAATCACCCTACAGTATGTCATTACACATTTAAGTTAATTTTGCTGAATACACTTGTTTTGTCAATAAATGCGTAACTAAAAGTACATTTGATAGTATTTAGTCAGGATTCAGGCTTTTATTGCACAGAATTAATAACTAGGTTTGTGCACCATTTTTAAGTAATTTACGGCGCTTGCTTACAGCTGTGCTTTTTATAATTTGACAAGGTGTAATAAGAAGTAAGAACTTGTTTTTCAGGTTGTGAAGNGCTTGCTTACAGCTGTGCTTTTTATAATTTGACAAGGTGTAATAAGAAGTAAGAACTTGTTTTTCAGGTTGTGAAGACTGTTACTGAATACGTTATCGACGTGTCACAATTTTGAAAATGCTGGATCTCGGTAATCGCAACTAACTGTCTTAATTCGAAGCCACTACCCCAAGTGTATGATAATTAAATGTTGTAAATTTTTTGAACATATCATTCTTTATAATATGACAGCTATGCATTTGATATATTTTAGGAATATTATAAATTTAATTTGGCATTTGGAATTATTTTATTAACAGCAAGTTATTTAATAATTGTAGATATTTTTTCTTTGAAATGCATAATATAATTTTTAATATGGAAAATGATCACTGTAAATAAATTATTTAAGTTCTGGTTCATACTCTAAATGTAACAAGAGTTCTATAATGTAAATTAAAATTTTTATAAAGGCAACTAAATTTATATAGTCAGAGAGATGAACATCATGGTCACGAGAAGTACGTATATATTTAGAACTAGCACAGTCCGTTCAAGACCGACTTCAAACGATAAATATAAATTGAATTGATCACAGTAATCGTTCCCTATTAACCGAATTTGGATGATAAACTCCCGCGAATACGGGATCCATTGCACTGACTACGTTATCAACTGATTAATGGCAAACTAATATTGATGAACGACCCAGAAATAGGCGTAACGAGAAGGTAATTGGCACCGTGGCTNAACTGATTAATGGCAAACTAATATTGATGAACGACCCAGAAATAGGCGTAACGAGAAGGTAATTGGCACCGTGGCTATACGTGTTGATATTAAACCTTCGAATAAGGCAGTTTACATTGTTCAGCGGGCATACGTTATGCATCAAAAATCCTCCTGAGTTTCACACATGGGACCTAGAGAGAAAAAAATAACAAGGCATTTTTATATCTACTAACTGCTGAGATACTCGCATCGCTGTAATGTGACGTTATAATTGATTAAAAGCGTGCAAATAAAGAACTTACAGCAGAAATTAAAAAATGAACTCGTTTCATTGAAAACAAAATTACACTTGACATTTGTTTATGTAACTTACATATGCAATCGTAGCATTACTGCCTTTTATCAAAATGCTATGTATGCCTTTCTTCTTACAAACCATGTAATTAATGTGTCTTTTAGGAGTTATTTCCTTACAATAAAGATAAATTGGTTTTATTTATTTTCAGGAAATTATGTACATCGTAGATTTGAAATATAAGGAGAGATATAAATTTACGAGAAAATGCCTCCTGCGCGTTTAAAAATGGTACTATGTCAATTGTTGGATAATGTAATTATTTAAATTTTATCTCTGTGTATTTCACGTCTATGGTTATGTAGTTAAAACTCGTACAAATTATGTAGAAAAATACACCAGTAACCTAATTAATTCCATTATCTGACGAATAATTGCATATTGCTTAAATCTGCGTGTTCATATTAAATTATTACTCCCATAAAAGTACTATCCTACAATGAAATTGAAACAAATGACAANTCTCTCTGTGTATTTCACGTCTATGGTTATGTAGTTAAAACTCGTACAAATTATGTAGAAAAATACACCAGTAACCTAATTAATTCCATTATCTGACGAATAATTGCATATTGTTTAAATCTGCGTGTTCATATTAAATTATTACTCCCATAAAAGTACTATCCTACAATGAAATTGAAACAAATGACAAATAAACGTTTGAGAATTTTTTAGAGCGGAAGAATTATTAATGGTTTAAAGTCAAAGATATTTTAATCATGAAATGACAGACGCTGACATAGGTTCCTCGGACTCAAAAAGTAGTTGTGCTTTTACTTAATTTTTTTAGGAGTGAGAGATAAGAGCATGTCTTTGTAAAGGCTTCCGTTCTTCTTCGCATGGTTATTGACTAACTTTTGACGCAGTCTCCTGACGCAACAGAGAGATTGGTGATGACCAGCAGAATGATCAGAAGATTACAGCGTGCTGCGGGAATATCGTGTTCGAACCCCAGGTTAGGTGTATCTGTGTCGCGAGACGCGTGTTCAAGGGGCGTGGTAATTAAATTAATGCTAAACACGCTAGTCGAAGTCTGTAGGTTTCCTGGAAGCCAGTATAAGAAAAACCACGAAAGTTCAAGTGTTTTTTTATGAATTTGGGTGTGCGCCGACATGCAATTATTCGTCGGCCGATTGTTTAATTGCCTACAGTATGACTACCACAGAATCTTATGAGACTGCGCTCACATGCAACCGTTTAGTCAGCTGACTAAATAGTTTGTATTTTTCCATAAACCAAGTGATTGCGCAATCGATTTGTGCCATGCATGTTTGAATGTGTCCGAGTGCACTAGAGTCGCATGACAGCCGTCGTCGAGTTCAGTGCTTCTAACAAGGATGCCATCTCAACGAGGTAAGAAAAAACTATTGTTACATTTGTATATATCGCACGGAGATGATAAAACCGGAGATTTGATCAAATCCCTAAGGTAGATGATTAATTCACGGAAGATGTTAAAATGATAACTCTGGGGGTGATTTACCTAAAGAAAGTAAGTGATTTGATAAAATCCCTTAACTGTTTTAGTGAAAAGATGAAATAAATAAGTAAGGGCTCGCCCAAAGTGTAGCCATAAATTACGCTCCGTGGCCGAGCCCCAGCGTCAGCAGGAAGGTTCACTACTGGTGTTATGGTCATTTCAAGGCTCGCCGGCAATTTTTTATAGATAATGAGGCTACCAGCTTCAAGTATGACATCTTTTCACTAAAACAGTTAAGGAACTTGATCAAATCACTTACTTTATTTAGGGAAATCACCCCACAGAGTTGTAATTTTAACATCTTCCGTGAATTGATCATCTACCATAGGGATTTGATCAAATCTCCGGTTTTATCATGTCCCCGCGATATATATATACATTGTATGTACTTAATGTGTACAAATATTCATTTATTATTAATATGCATTACATACATTACATGAATACACATGTATGCATATATACATATAAATGTATATATACATATACACATACACTAGATACATTATTTACATACATGTACATACATTATTTTATTATTTATATATATTACTTAGGTATATTTAATTTCTACAAACATTTACACTTACAATTTGTACGTACATTTATTGCGTATCAATAATAACCTTATGACTTACATTTATATTATTATAATGTACTTACTTGTCGGTATACATTGTTATACAGTTTTCAGTATCTGAAGTACGTATAATACCTCATTACTGCGTAGTATCATTACATAAAATAATTAAAAACCATTATATTACAACATATTGTTAAAAAATTTTGTGTTTCAGAATTGGAAGATTACGAAGCTAAGACTGAAAAGATCATCAAGGCTGTGCAAGAGAGACCTGCCATTTACAACAAAGGGCTGAAAGAGCATTTGGAACGTAATGGTACGGCTTTGGACCGAAGTGTGCAAAATAGTAGTGCCTTCGTGGAATAATTTGACTCAATCAGAAAAAACTTTATTGCTCTTGTAAGTATATAATTGAAATTTGTTTTTCACACTTTTCAAATTCTGTCACCCATAAGGTCGCAGTACACACTCAGATAGAGCAATCGCTTCATCTCCTCCAGATACAAATGGCTTGGCTGTGACATCGTCATTTGGCAGTAGCCGCTTCGCCGGTACATGTAGCTTCCAATTCTCAAGTTTTTGTCCAAAATCTGAGCGTTGAAACCCGTGCGAATTACAAGCACTACTATATGATCCAACATCAACCGAAATAAAACAATAATCTGCATCAACAACAACTCTAAGTCTGACTAAAAAATTAGTTTTTATAATTACATAACTGAGAACCACTGTGGCTACGCTGTTGTATTCTCATATATTTTCGATCGACTGGCCCCTTACAAATGGGAAAATCTGTCCTCTGAGCAAATTTTTCAACTATATTTAGCCAAGTACTTTCATTTCTTCTTGGAATGCATGTCGAGTTCAAGCAAATCCATAATTTATTACATGTATTCTTGACTATAGTCCTGATTGTTGTAATGCCAGTCAGGTATTCATAACACAGAGAATGGAAACTCTTCCCTGTTGCAAGATATATGAAAAATAAAGGATAAGGAGGTCAGGATTTTTTTATTTGTAACATTTGTAAATTGAAGGTAAACTATAAGTCAAAGGAATTATGATAAGCTATGAAGGTAAGGAGACTGTCCTGGTGTGTGTGAGTTGGTGTGACGGTTGAACTTATTCCGTAGTTCAAATGCGCTACTCATTTTTATAAACTCCACATGCAATTCACTTGTAGCCACAAAGGTAACAACCTATTTAAGTGCTTTGGATACGACTTTCATTTTTACAAATATGTATGGAAAAAACCTTGGCTGACATCATCGCATGCGATACACTTTCATCTTTATAAATAATCAATAAAAATATGGGGTCTCTGCATAAAATCTAGAACATGTGGTATTGCCTGCTTGGTTACACGTAAATTGTGCGTGGGGGTGATAACAGCGGGAGCGCAATTCAAATGGTACTGAAGGTAGATCATATTGCCAGTTCTTAATCACACAAACCCGCCACAACTGAGACGGGCCCCTTAATAAATCATGCTTCAGTGGCGAAACATGAAAACGTCTTTCAGGAGGGTGCTAAATAAACAAAGGAAAGGTACATCAGGCCAAGCAGCCAACAAATGTCGGAAGTATGTATATTTTGACCAACTCTTGTTTTTACTATCCAGTATATACAACAATATATATTGCAAATACAAGGAGCCTCTCGGTCTTCGTACTTATATATATTTTACGTAGCGCTCTTAGCCATTAGGCCATCCCGCGCTACGACCGCCCAATCGGTGGGGAAGAGGGATAACTCCCTCTCATCGCAGGTGCCCCAGCCATGCACCTGAGGTAACAAGATCCAAAGTCCCAACCTGATTCACAAGTACGGCCGAGAACACCCTACCACAAGGTTCTGAGACCCTTGCCCTGAGATACCAAGTGTGTGGTCTGGCCGGGGTTCTAACAATACCTCTAGTGTATTTCCAGGCCACAACCGGAGCGGGTTGCCACTCACCGCCCGGTCTTTCTTTGAGAGGGGGGATCTCTCTATACCTTCTCCAGCATACGGAGTTAACCACTGCCAGCACGAGTCCAACCTCTAGTGATCGGTACACCAGAGAGAACCTCTGGTGGGACCAACCTGATCAGCACGTTCTTCCAATTATTTGCCATGGCACTAGTGGGCTTTCAATGTCCGATTGCCACACCGCATGCCCACCAGAAGGGCGGCGTGCGATCGACTCGGAGTGGCATACTTCCTCGGTTCCTTGGTGAATAGCCGAATCAGGAATAGCAGCCGTCACTCTGAATGGAAAATTTCCGTCCTTGTTNCGGAGTTAACCACTGCCAGCACGAGTCCAACCTCTAGTGATCGGTACACCAGAGAGAACCTCTGGTGGGACCAACCTGATCAGCACGTTCTTCCAATTATTTGCCATGGCACTAGTGGGCTTTCAATGTCCGATTGCCACACCGCATGCCCACCAGAAGGGCGGCGTGCGATCGACTCGGAGTGGCATACTTCCTCGGTTCCTTGGTGAATAGCCGAATCAGGAATAGCAGCCGTCACTCTGAATGGAAAATTTCCGTCCTTGTTAACTCCGTAGGTCTGGACCCGTAGGTTCCAGAGTTCTCCCATGTTATCATCACCGCCTCCATGCCGTCGCCACCACATCCCTCCACCATCAGTGCAGTTGGAGGAGTTGACATCGGACACTGACCTTTACCATACTATAGAATTTCTTCACCATGAAATTCCAGTATTGGGCTCCATCGACCTGAATGCCAAGTGGTCCAACACCCCGCCAAGTGGTCGGGTCTAGGTACCAACTATCGGCCCAAGCCATCACGGCAGATACCCCTTACCAGCCACGAGGAAACTGGGTCCAATGGGGAGACGGGCGGCGGAGCCCAATTTGCATAACCAGAGGTGGCACGAGGATCCTTGGTTCACCATGAGTGGAGAGAGGTGAGTATGCACGACAGGTATAAGCAAACATACAGACTTTCGGCCATACTTTTGTTATTTTTATGTAGCGCTCTTAGTCTTTCGGCCATACCACGCTACGGCCTACCACGGAAGAGGGATCATGCCCTCTCAATGCAGGTGTCCCAGCTATTCATCTGAGGTAACCGAGCCCGAAGCCCCGTATTTATACACAATCTCTACCAGGAGCACCCTACCACAATGCTTGAGACCCTCGTACTCAGATTACCAAGCATGTGTTCTGGCCGGAGCACTATCCGGACCCATAGTGTCTTGCCAGGACACTACTACAGCAGGTGCCTGCTCACCGCGTGGTCTTTCTTTAAGAGGGGGAATCTCTCCAGACCTCCTCCAGCATACTGACATATGACATATATAGGAATGATATACAGACAGAGTCATGCTCTTATTTGTTAATGGGGCGCTCTTAACCATGACGGCCATTCCACACCCTGGCCTCCCAGTAGGCGGGGAAGAGGGATCACGCCCTCTAAACGCAGACATGACGAGCGCTTACCGAAATTGACCAAATCCATAGCACCAACCTGTTCATCAGGCCGCGCCAGGCGTAGCCCCGATCTGATTTACCAGATCGCACCGAGCATGTCCTACCACAAGGCCTGAGATCCTAGCACTCAGTTTACCAAGCTAGTGGTCTGGCCGGTACACTACCCACACCCCTGACATCATCTCGGGGACGCCCCTGGAGCAGTGCCCTGCTCACCGCCTGGCTCTTCAGCAAGAGGGAGAATCTCTCCGAGCCTCCTCCAGCATGCGGAGTCAACCACTGCCAGCACGGGTCCAACCTCAACTGAGCCGTACACCAAAGAGAACCTCTGGATGGGCCAACCAGATCATCCCGTGCTACCTCTTATTTTCCATGGCACTCATGGATTTTCCAATGCCTGACCGCCAGGGCCCCACCCACGGGCAGGGAGACGCGGAGAATCACTGAAAATTGGTGGGTACCGTCATCCTAGTCCAGTTTTATACCCTGGTTTTTCGTCACTGAAAGCCGAACTCGCCNTCTGAAAATTGGTGGGTACCGTCATCCTAGTCCAGTTTTATACCCTGGTTTTTCGTCACTGAAAGCCGAACTCGCCACGCGGCCCATAAGGCTGGGCCCACTGACGTCAGACACGCGTCCTTTGCCATACATANACTGAAAGCCGAACTCGCCACGCGGCCCATAAGGCTGGGCCCACTGACGTCAGACACGCGTCCTTTGCCATACATAGAATTTATTCACAGGGAAACTCCTGTTTTGGGCCCCAATGACCTGAATGCCAAGAGGTCTAACACCCCGCCAAGTGGTCGGGCCTTGGTACTGCCATCATAGCAGATACCCCTATACAGCCGCTAGGAAGCTGATTCCCATAGNTGCCAAGTGGTCGGGCCTTGGTACTGCCATCATAGCAGATACCCCTATACAGCCGCTAGGAAGCTGATTCCCATAGGGTATGGGTGGCAGAGCCCAATTCGTTTTAACAGGGGTGGCGCAAGAAACCTTGGGTTGCCATGGATGTTGAGAGGCTATAAGAGACGCATCACCCATCCTTTCCGGAAATCGGTACGGAGACTGGGCTCGGTTACTATAGCATAATACTGTCACACCGCCTCAAATGTCCAGCCTCCTTCCTCTCACAGGAGTGACCGTATGATCCTCCCCCCACAGAAATACGACAGGGAGACTGTTGGCGAGACAAGACCCATTCAACCGGAAGGAGAGAATGCGGAAAATGAACACGATTATACAGACGAAGCAGCTTGACATCATCAACAGAGTATTCCGACAAGTAAACAGAAAAAAAAGATACAGTCGTATGAGGAAATATTACTGAGCATCCTGAAAAGAAAGAAGACNTTCCGACAAGTAAACAGAAAAAAAAGATACAGTCGTATGAGGAAATATTACTGAGCATCCTGAAAAGAAAGAAGACAGGAATATTGACGAAATAAATCTTTTCTGTTTTCTTTGGAACCACCATTAAAAAAAATGACCGACGATCAAAAAACAGGAGCTCATATAGAATTCCTGTTGAAATTAAACAAATTATTGAACCAAAATCTGTTCAAACATTTCCAAATTGCTTTCAAGGAACTAATCATTTCCATCACAATAGTCCGTAAAACATAACAAGCATTTCCACATAATCCATTTCAGCCAGTCTTTTATCCTCAACCAAACGTCCTAACCTTTACTCACGCCATTGCCTTTCTCTACACACATTCCTAACGACTGTATAGAAAGCAGCTGGTTTTCATCAGACTCAGCGTCTCCGCAGTCTGCCTTACTTGATTTATAGATGTCGTATGTTAGATTTTTGTATTAAGACTAATGTTCTTCATAAATTCGGTAGTTATCATATAAAGAATTCTGCACTTAACTATAAAAATTAATATAATATATCTGTTAAATACTAACATTCAAACAGATGTTATTACTTTTTGCTTATTTTTATTACCTTAATGAAACTAAGAATCTTTCTTCCGGATAGATGGCATTCTTCCAATTCGAAATTTTTCATGTTATGGAAGGTGCTATCAGGTTCGGAACGTCATCAAATCTGCTGACACTCATTCGTTAATAAATTAAGAATTTTTCGGCAGAGGTACGTAATTCTTCATAAAGTTTGTGGAATTGCCATATCAACAAACGTTGGGTGGTAAGCGGATGCACCCAATATTGCCTTTTCCTCTTCATTTTTCTTCTCCTAATTTATATAGCACACAAACATGCTACCTATGTGAAATCCGTGATCAAACTGATGTGAAAGGTGCGGCTACATAGTCGCATGTGTGCGCTTATCTTGGTCTTCCGACTATACAGTTGCATGTGAGCTCAACACGATGATCGGCTGATCGATTAGTTGCAAAACCTAAAAATGACATGACGGCGCCCACCCTTTGTGAGAAAATATTCTATTGGAGTGAAGCATTTTTGTCGAACTTATTCTTACGCCTTTCATGAAAAATTGTATTGTGGCGCAAAATGTTATACTAAAAGGATAAATCGCCCTGACAATGTATATGCCCACACAGCTTGCAAAAGAACATTTGTATGCCATTAATAATTTTGGTTTTACTGTACTGTCTATGGGAGAACTCCTAGAATGTAGCTACCCTTTAGTTATAGTTCATGTAACACACCCTCTTAAATAATTTTTCTAGTAATTCACAATTAGAAAATACGGTATTAAACTGTATTTGTTCTATGTGGGGATGTATTCTTTTATGATCAAAGAATGGGAAATGTATTTCCCCGGTTTTGAAAATGTCGGTAGTTATACTGAAAAACCACAACATACATAATATACCATCTGTAATAAATTGATTCCAAAGTTTTTAATTTTTAAAAAAAGGACGAATATTCAGGATCACAATTAAGATTGTTTTTCNATTACAATTAAGATTGTTTTTATAACTTAAATTACAGTAATTTTGAAGCACGCGAATTAATAATGTTGGTTTTAACTCATCCTGGATACTTGTAAGATAGATTTTCACAACATCAGAAAATTATCAGGGAAGCTATTATTTAAATATAATTTAACACTGAAAATTTAAAAAACTAGTTAGCTACAAATAAGGCCAAAATCGACAAGGAACATAGCAGTAACAGATAAACACTTTTTAAATACAAAAAGTTCTGCCCAGAACACTGGACGTAGAAGTATGAACATTATGGACGATTTTCCTCTAAGGTGCAGGAACCCACTAATAAAGAGTTTCTCTGAATTGAACCCATAAGAGAGTGAAAAGTAAAATGTGTTTTCGAACACTCCTCNTTCCGACAAGTAAACAGAAAAAAAAGATACAGTCGTATGAGGAAATATTACTGAGCATCCTGAAAAGAAAGAAGACTGAGGAATATTGACGAAAGAAATCTTTTCTGTTTTCTTTGGAACCGCCATTAAAAAAAATGACCGACGATCAAAAAACAGGAGCTCATATGGAATTCCTGTTTTAACNATTAAAAAAAATGACCGACGATCAAAAAACAGGAGCTCATATAGAATTCCTGTTGAAATTAAACAAATTATTGAACCAAAATCTGTTCAAACATTTCCAAATTGCTTTCAAGGAACTAATCATTTCCATCACAATAGTCCGTAAAACATAACAAGCATTTCCACATAATCCATTTCAGCCAGTCTTTTATCCTCAACCAAACATCCTAACCTTTACTCACGCCATTGCCTTTCTCTACACACATTCCTAACGACTGTATACAAAGCAGCTGGTTTTCATCAGACTCAGCGTCTCCGCAGTCTGCCTTACTTGATTTATAGATGTCGTATGTTAGATTTTTGTATTAAGACTAATGTTCTTCATAAATTCGGTAGTTATCATATAAAGAATTCTGCACTTAACTATAAAAATTAATATAATATATCTGTTAAATACTAACATTCAAACAGATGTTATTACTTTTTGCTTATTTTTATTACCTTAATGAAACTAAGAATCTTTCTTCCGGATAGATGGCATTCTTCCAATTCGAAATTTTTCATGTTATGGAAGGTGCTATCAGGTTCGGAACGTCATCAAATCTGCTGACACTCATTCGTTAATAAATTAAGAATTTTTCGGCAGAGGTACGTAATTCTTCATAAAGTTTGTGGAATTGCCATATCAACAAATGTTGGGCGGTAAGCGGATGCACCCAATATTGCCTTTTCCTCTTCATTTTTCTTCTCCTAATTTATATAGCACACAAACATGCTACCTATGTGAAATCCGTGATCAAACTGATGTGAAAGGTGNTTTTCTTCTCCTAATTTATATAGCACACAAACATGCTACCTATGTGAAATCCGTGATCAAACTGATGTGAAAGGTGCGGCTACATAGTCGCATGTGTGCGCTTATCTTGGTCTTCCGACTATACAGTTGCATGTGAGCTCAACACGATGATCGGCTGATCGATTAGTTGCAAAACCTAAAAATGACATGACGGCGCCCACCCTTTGTGAGAAAATATTCTATTGGAGTGAAGCATTTTTGTCGAACTTATTCTTACGCCTTTCNTGACGGCGCCCACCCTTTGTGAGAAAATATTCTATTGGAGTGAAGCATTTTTGTCGAACTTATTCTTACGCCTTTCGTGAAAAATTGTATTGTGGCGCAACATGTTATACTAAAAGGATAAATCGCCCTGACAATGTATATGCCCACACAACTTGCAAAAGAACATTTGTATGCCATTAATAATTTTGGTTTTACTGTACTGTCTATGGGAGAACTCCTAGAATGTAGCTACCCTTTAGTTATAGTTCATGTAACACACCCTCTTAAATAATTTTTCTAGTAATTCACAATTAGAAAATACGGTACTAAACTGTATTTGTTCTATGTAGGGATGTATTCTTTTATGATCAAAGAATGGGAAATGTATTTCCCCGGTTTTGAAAATGTCGGTAGTTATACTGAAAAACCACAACATACATAATATACCGTCTGTAATAAATTGATTCCAAAGTTTTTAATTTTGAAAAAGAGGACGAATATTCAGGATTACAATTAAGATTGTTTTTATAACTTAAATTACAGTAATTTTGAAGCACGCGAATTAATAATGTTGGTTTTAACTCATCCTGGATACTTGTAAGATAGATTTTCACAACATCAGAAAATTATCAGGGAAGCTATTATTTAAATATAATTTAACACTGAAAATTTAAAAAACTAGTTAGCTACAAATAAGGCCAAAATCGACAAGGAACATAGCAGTAACAGATAAACACTTTTTAAATACAAAAAGTTCTGCCCAGAACACTGGACGTAGAAGTATGAACATTATGGACGATTTTCCTCTAAGGTGCAGGCACCCACTAATAAAGAGTTTCTCTGAATTGAACCCTTAAGAGAGTGAAAAGTAAAATGTGTTTTCGAACACTCCTCAATAACTCATTAAGCTTATGATACATCGATGTACTCTTATTTGTAAAATGCAGACTATATGAGTACTCTAAATTAATTAAAGGAGTTATTTTAAAATTTAACTGCCAGAGTGTGAAAAGGGGCAAAATGTGCTTTCGATTAACATTGTCTCTTGGTCTATTTTGATTGGACTATCGCCAATAATTTTCAGTATTAGTCAACTAGGAACCCAGGCATATCAAACTAATTCACCTTATGCTGGCTTTCTACATTCCAGGTTTAAAGGGACAAACCCTAATGGTTTGCAAACGGCATCGTTGACAAAATAAGCAGCCCAGTATGAGTCAATGATGGCACCACCGAAGACCAATTTGGGACATGCACCAGTCATAGGCACGCCATTAAATGAACAATTTATCGTGATGTCTACTCTCGAATAGCTCGCAGGTTCGAGCGGGCACATAATTAAAATATGAGCAGATTTTAATTTTGATGCAAAAGTATATTCGTAATTACGAGCACTACCAATTGTGCATAATATAATGGCTGTTCCGAACACAATATAACTCACTCGAATGATAGTTACGAAGGTCAGGAGAGAGAATATGTTCTCTAATCTTTTGCATCATCTGAAGAACTGTAACAAGGAGCAATTTTGGCCACATTATTTAACTGCAAAGGTTGCAATGTTGCGTGACCAACAGCCAGTCTCGAGCAATGGTGAGGGAGGTAATAGGGACCAACGAAATTGTCAATGAAATATATTGGAGGGGTGGAGGGGTCGAACTATAGTGAGTAAAAAGGTTTGGTGGCTGAATTGGTTGTAGCTTGATGGGAGTCGTGGTATTGTGGTAGCTTGGGGAAAGGGGAGTCGAACTTTTGCGATTAAACAGTATGGCAATTGATTGGTGGGGGTGGAGGGAAACCGACTATTCGGTCGAACTATAGTGGTTATTTGGAGTGGAGGAAACTATTTGGTTTAAGAGGGAGGGGATAGTTGTCATTGGGTAGGGGGATGGGTTGGGGTAGGCTTGTTAGAAGGTTGGAGAATCGTGTCGTGGGTTGGTGTCAAGGCGTTGATGTAAGTAGTATTTTGTAGCAAAAAGAATAACTATATCTTATCGCGTTAATGTGTGATACGTAACACATATTATAAGTAGAAGCATCGCTGACCCCCCGCGATTTGAATTCCTCGCGAGCGCCTACAGTTGACAAGTGCCGCAGGAAACACATGCGGAAAGGATAAGCTGGCCCCAGAAGATGGAAAAGTAGTTTACACGCATTAAGGTTGTGCTGCGGGTCCCCGCCCACCACTCCGAACATAGGCTAGCAATTTTCGCCCACGAGGGAATTAAGACACGTGCTGAAGGTGAGATACACCAGAAAAAGGCTGACAGAGCTTGGCAGTTGGGCCACGAGTCCCCACTTTCCCCTAGCAAAATGCAGGGGAACACAGACACGCACCACAAAAAATGTCGATGTAAGCTAAAGTTGCGCTAATGCCAAGTGAGTTAGCCGAGGGAGAAGGGCTGACAGTGTTTGGCAGGAGCCGCTGGCCCTCACCACCCGCTTCCCCCTCCTCCAACAAGAGTCCTGACACATAGCCGAAGTGGGCCATTGTTTGGCACCTTCCACCCCCCTTCCACCAACAAGGGAGACATGTGTGAATCTGGGTGGAGTTTAAGACAGTTTAAAAGCCAACTTGTGAGACAAGGAGGGAATCAGTTGAATCAAATTAGTCGAGTGAATCGTCAGTCGTGACGCCGAG